>LKEA01000031.1:96524-162612 GCA_003795315.1 Cytospora schulzeri | reverse complement strand
GAGAGAAGAAGCCACTTAAAGCTTAGCACCGCGCTGCTCCTCCTCCTCCTCCTCGCCAGTGTCGCCGCCGGCGTCACCAGCACCATCACCGTTGTTGTCGTCGTTGCCCTGGACGCGGTCCATGAGGGCGGCGTAGAGGTTGGCCTCGCTGGCGTTGGAGGCGCGGATGCGGGTGCCGCCGAAGCCGTTGTGCTGGGCCAAGGGGGCGGTAGGACCGCGGATTCCGCGGCCGGTGGGCCGTCCGAGGCGGGAAGGGGGTGCGATGGGGCCGTAGTTGGGGGCGTTGAAGGTGGCTGGACGGAGGGAGGGAGGTATACCCGTTAGCATATAACTCTCGTGGGGTTTAGGCGGAGGAAGGGGGAAGGTGTGTACGTGTGTGGGAATGTGTGAAAACGAGTGAGTTTGTAAGAGAGAGTGACTCAATGTGAATAGCAAAGTGACTTACCACCACCACGACGCGCACCGCCACGAGTACCGAAAGCGCCGCCGCCGCGACCACCAACACCAGAACCAAAGCCAGAAGGACGAACCTCCTCAACGCTCTCACCAAGGTGACCAGGACCGTTCTGGACAGGCCGCCAGGCGTGGTTGTAAGCAGGACCAACAGCCATAGCACCACCACCACCACCACCAATACCTCCTCCAACTCCAACCCCAACTCCAATACCTCCACCAGCACCAGCACCCGCCACGCCGATAGGGCTGTCCTCGACGGCGCCAGCAGCACCAGGGCTCCGCTGCTGCTCGGCGAGGAGCTTCTTCCACCAGCCGGGGTATCCGTGGAACAGGCCCAGCATCTCCTGGGTCTCCCTGTCGTTGGGCATCTCGTGCTTGAACTTGCAGCCCTGCTGGGTGAAGGCGCAGGTGCCGTCGTGGATCCACTTGTCGCAGTAGATCTTGTCGCGCTTGTTGTTGTGGTGGGCGCCGTGTCCGCGGCTCGTGGTGGCGAGCGTGGACGCGTTGCTGTTGTCGCGGCTGCGCGTGGAGAGGACGACGGCGCCGGCGCCGGCGGCGAGGGTGGGGGGGCTGGAGGTGCCCTGGGGGGAGCAGGCGACGATGGTGTCGATGCGGTTCTGTTGTTTGGTGGGGGTGGTTGTTAGCGTTTGCTCATTTTGTCTGTCTTTCTGGGTGGACTATTCATGTTGGGGCGGTTTGGGGATCTGAGTTGAGAAGTGACGACGATGGCTTGCTTACCTGAATGAGATCAGTCGAGGTGTGGTCGCTAGGGCTCGAAGGAGGAGGCTGTAAACTCCAAGTCAGCTTGAAGAAGCCCTTCTACATCGACAGAATCTCATTCAATTGCCATCACCATCAATGTCATCATCACAAACGTCAACGATCCCCAAACACGTAACAGCTGCTCTATCCAGAAAGGATGATGTACAACAGAATCAAAACCAAAACCAAGATTCACACGTCAAATTTACTTACGGTCACGACAGCCTGAGGCTCAAGCTGGTTGTCAGCGGGCTGGCCATTGGGGCCAGGCATGCAAGGGACAGGGAGGACGATCAGGCCCTCATCAGAAGCGACGCGGCGGGGTATGTCCTTGAGGTCAATGGGGAGCAGGTCGACGGCGACCAGGCGGGTGTACTGGCCGTCGCCGCGGTCGTAGCAGTAACCCATGGCCTTGTCCATGTCGGCCTCGGTGATCAGGAAACCGTTGGCAGGATGCATGTTTGCGGTGTTGCTGCTGTTCGCGCTGGTGGTGTCGAGAAGATGGTTGTCGTTGAGGCTCTGGAGGTCGTGGACTGCTGCAGCAGAGTACGGGCTGTCGGCGAGGTTCGCGATCGAAAGGTAGCTGTTGTTGTTGCTATTGTTGCTGCTGCTGCTCAGAAGGCTGTTTCTGTTGCTGCTCAGGTTGTTGCCAAAACCGACAGGCGAAACTGGGCTAGACAAGATGCCACCACCGCTCGTGGTCGCCAGATTGTTGTTGTTGTTGATATTGGTGCCACAGGTAGCAGAAGAGGAAGCGCCCGTCGACGATGTTGTTGTCGACGAAGGGAAGATCAGACCGTCCAAGCTCGCAGTAGAAGTGCGCCAGGTGCGACAGTAGAGTCCGCGGGGAACCGTCAGTGGAGGGGAGAAAATGGTAGATGAGTGAAGAGGACCGTTGGGGGCAAGAGGCCGTCCTGTCGTCTGTGGGAAAAGGCCAAGGTTGTTGGCACTTCCGGGGGTGACTCCAGAAGATGTGTGACTAGCTCGAAAAAGCTCGGCGGCCAGTTTGCCCTGCTGGCAGGTGACGGCTTGAAAAGAATCTCTGTCCATTTCTGGGACTTTCTGGGGGACACTGGGGCCTTGATCAGGCAGGTCTTGGAAGGAGGCGGAACCAGGCGGAGATATGTCAAGGGGATGGTGTGTCGACGAGGCTGGGGATGTTTCACGGGTTGAGACGACAGAGGGCGGACCAGAAGAGCAGCTGATGTCTGATGGCGAGTTTGGAAAGGGATGGAGGTCAACTAGGTTACTACCAGAGAGGGATTCCATGGTGAAAAGGGGTACGGTTGATGGAACACTTCGGAAGATGGCAGATTGATAAAGGACTGGGTGCAAACGGAGGCAGGTCTCTGACAGCCCCTACTTTATACACTGCAGTCTTCAACACAGGGACTGGAGGAGCACAACAAAGTGGACAAAGACCGGCCAGCTGTATCTCTCAAGACCAGTGCAGAAAGATCAGAAACAGTTGGAACAGCAGAACTCTAGACATTGAAGGGAAGAGTGGCAGCCCCGTAGCTGAGGTGTTTGAGGTCCTTTTAGTATTGCTTTGCAAGGCAGACTTTGTTGTTCTTGAAGCAAACGACGACGTCAAATAAGGTTGTATGCATCAACGGATACCCGCAGCCCAGTTTTGTACACCCCCACGTGATTGTCCTCCATCCCTAGCATTCGGTCAGCAAAAAGGCCAAATCCATCTGAAAGCCCATCACGAAGTAGAGGGAAGAGAAGCAATGTTTCAGAGTTCAAAATTGTATTTGCCTATTCTTCGGGGCAATCAGTAAAACACCGCAACCAAACTTGCCATAAGGCATGGCCATTGAGTGGACCGTAGCATCAAAGACGAGCTTGTTCAGTGTGCTTGTCATTCAGGCAAAACAAAATCAGGCACGCTCGTGGAGACACCAAGCTGCCTCCTTGTGTGTGTTCGTTTTGCATAGACAGGTGCATGCCAACCTACTGTGGCATTGCCATGGCCACTCGTCCCTCGCCCAGCCAGCGCCGTCCCCTCACACAGAACCTAGTCCCCCGATCCTTCTTCCGATTCGTAGTCGGATGACTCCTCTGAGCCAGATTCATCATCATCATCAGAAGACTCTTTTTCGAATTGCTGCTGTGGGGCGGCGAGTCGGGCCTGCGATTGTGGAGGTTGCTGGGCACGTTGGGGTTGCCGAGCGGGTTGTACGGGAGGCCCTGTGGTATCGGCTGGTGGACCACTCTTCTTCGCTCTCAAAATATTTTGAAGAATCTCCTTGTTCTGTCGAGTCTTCTCAAGGTCTCCTCCTGAAAGAGCCTTGATATCGTCAAGAGCTAGTCGTATGTGTATCTCCGACCTCAAATTCGGGCAAGGTTTGTCCCGTAGATGGAAGAGATGGCAATTCGTACATTTTGTACATTTGTCTCGAGATGCGGACGCGTTCGAGACCGTCCCAATGGACCCCAAAGCGCTGAGATATGGCGATTGTTGTTGATTCGGAGGCACTGAAGGCGTCAGATCCGGCTTTATGTGCGTGCGTGATGGTAAATACGTACTTTGAACCGGAGCCCAGTTTCCTCCGACCATCCTCTGGAAATCAGCATTGGAGGGGACCATCTCCGGCATTACTCCTCCGTTGATGGCACCGTACTGGCCGTGTTGGCCATAGGGGCCGTAGGGGTCGTATTGTGGGAGGTGGCCACCGGGACCGGGGAAGGGGTACGGGATTGCCCCGGGTTGCTGTTGGGGAGGTTGTCCATAAGGCCCGGGGTGCTGCGGTTGTTGTCGGGCACCAGGACCTCCTCGCCAGGCAGGGGTGTAATGGAGGCTTGGGTCTCTGGCGCCTGCAGGGATGGAGGGGACTGGGATGACGAATTGTGGTCGTTGTGGGCCTTGAGGAGGCTGTCCTGGTTGTCCTCCGCGGCCTGAACCTTGCCCTGGCCCTTGGGTTTGACCTTGGTTGGGGTTTGTGGACTTGCCAGCTTCTTTGTGCTGCTTCTCTCCCCCGTCGACGTGTTTTCTTGGGCGGCCCCGGGGCCGTTTCTCTGGGACCTGGTCCTTGTGCTTCGGGGTGTCGCGCGCGTTCGGGGCGTCGGTGGTTTTCGGGGCGTCGCGGGCTTTCGGGGCGTCCGGGCCTTTCGGGGGGTTGCTCGCTTCGATGGGGTTGGCTGAGGTGTGTTGTTAGAAGATTGCTTCTTCTGAGGAGTCTTGCGCGAGCGCGCCGTACCTTTCTTGGCTTTGCCCTGTCCATGTAAGCTTGCATCAGAATCAACGTTACCATCTTGCGAATGATCGCCCTCCGAGTCTTCACTGCTAATGAAGTCCTCGTCGATGTCAGAGTCAAGGCCCCTGTCAGCATCAGCAGCCGGCTGGTCTTCGAGGCCGTAGTTGCCTTGAGCAGTGTACTTGACAGCCTGGATTCTGTTAGCCAATCTGCTATTTCATGCGGATTCGGGGGATTGAGCTTACCCGTCGCCGTCTGCCACCACGACCAAGCACCTCTTTGTTGAGTTCTGCAAGACGATTTGCCTCTTCCTCTCGCTGTTTGAGGATCTTGTCCCAAACGCTGATGTCAACTTCGGGGCCCTCTTCGGCCTGGATGTCATCAGCAAGGTCGCCGGTCTTGTTTTCCCAAACCCGCGCATAGGCAAACTGAGACTTGGCAGACTTTTCGTCATCAGTTGCCTGCGTAGCCGCCATCTGCGACCTGTCTAGTAGCTTCTCGATAGCAGCCGCGTCGTATTTGATCTGCTCCTTTTCATTTTCACCGAAAAGAGCCTCAGCGCCGTGCTTCAGGATGGACTCAAGATCCTCGCCAGGATCTTCGTCCTCGTTCTTTTCCATGCTCTCGATCAAGGCATGGTCGAGGGCCATCTTCTTGCGTCCAATTTGCATGATCTTTTCCTCGACGCTGCCCTTTGTCATCAGCTGGAAACACAGGACTTTCTTCTTTTGACCGATGCGATGCGCTCGCGACAGAGCTTGGATATCCTGATGTGGGTTGAAGTCAGGATCGAGAATGATAACCGTATCTGCCGTTGCCAAGTTGATGCCCACACCTCCAGCTCGAGTGGAGAGAAGGAAAGCAAAGTACTCGGAACCTGGCTCGTTGAATGAATCTATTCGCTTTTGTCGCTCGAGGCTGGAAATGCTTCCGTCAAGTCGATGGTATTTGAAGCCGATTCCGGTCAAGAAGTCCTCGATAATGTCTAGCATGCCCAGAAATTGGCTGAAAATAAGCACACGATGGCCACGCTCCTGGAGCTTGGGCAGAATCTGTTCCAAAAGGACGAACTTGGACGATGCTTCGACCAGGTTTCGGTGCATCATCTCTGGCTCTACGTTCTTGTCTTCGACCGCCCCGCTGTAGAGGAAAGGGTGACCGAGGCACTTCCGTAGCTGCATAAGAATGTTGTTCAGACTGCTCCGTTCGTTTGACTTCAGCCTGTCTTTTGCGAATATGGCCCGGATCAGTTCAGGATTCTTCTCCATGATAGATTTGCAAAGCTTTTCCTGAACAACTGACATAGACACTGGGAGGATGATCTGTGCCATGGGAGGTAGGAACTTCAGAACCTGCGCCTTGGTGCGTCGAAGGAAGTAAGGTCGGATCATATCATGCAGCCCACTGATGTTGTCCTTGGTGAGCTCAGCAAATTGCTCATCGAGCCGCGCAGCATTCTTGGACGGATCAATGAACTGCAGAAGATTGAAGAGCTCGCGTTTATTGTTCTGCAGTGGGGTTCCGGTAAGGAGAAGTCGCCATGGGACTCTCATGGAACGGAGCGCGCCGTACAGCAAGTTCTCGTCATTCTTGAGTCGTTGGCCTTCATCCACAACCAAACCAATCCAGCTGACAGTCTTGAAGAGATTCTTGGTGTTGTCATCTTGGGCCGAGTCGTAAGACATGACCACCACATGGGCCTTCATCTCCTTCCCGCCGTTTGGGAAGAGCTCATGATTATAGGCCAGCCGTTGTGCTTCTCGGCCGCCATGGTAGCAAACCACTCGGAAATCCGGAGCCCATTGTTTGATTTCTCGGCGCCAGTTGGGACAAGTTGAGTTGGGAACGACCACGAGCCAAGGCCAGCACCGGGGACCCTGTAAGCTGATAGCGGCCATCAAGCTGATGACTTGGATAGTCTTGCCGAGGCCCATTTCGTCTGCCAAAACGACGCTCCGCTGCTCCCAGAAGCTGTGCAAGATCCAGTTCAGTCCCTGAATCTGGTACTTCATTAGGGTCCCAGTCAAGGCGTCAGGTTGCTGGGGAGACCCGTTTGTACCATCCTCGAATTCGATGTCTTCTCGGAATTTTAGCTCTCGGAACTTCTTGAGGCGTTCCTTGACGTTGTAAGCAGGCTCCGATTTGAAGTGCTTGCCGTTGAGAAACTCAGAATATGCCGAGATGAAGGCTTTCCAACGATCGCCAGAGTCATAGTCAGGGGGTTCGTCCCAAACAGCCTCCGTGTAATCGAGCCCTTCGAATTTGACTAGTGCCTGGTCGATCATCCATGTTTTCTCGAGGTCTACCTTCTTCGACACGAAGTTGAATGTTCCCTTGTACTTTACGTCCAATATCACATCCGCCAAGAGATATTCTTCGGGAATGGCCTCCTTTTCGTCGAACTTTGGAAGCAAGTTTGCGCCGTCGTTACGCTTCGGAAAAGCGTTGCGCATCGCGGCGGTCGTCACTCCACAAACCCAAGGGCCGGGCTTCCATACGCAATGGGCGTAGGAACGTTCCGCCCATTTGACGAGGTACTCCTTTGCATCTTCGACAAGGTCGAGTGTAGTGTGGCCGGCAACGTAGGCATCGCGATTTACGGGTCGCCAAGCGACTAAGGCGTCGACCTTAGCATCCATGTCGAGACAGTTCTTACACTTCCATTCGGCTGAGTACTTAGCCAACCGATCGGATCGAACATCACCTCCGGCGTCCTTGTTGCTATGAAGCGGTGGGAGATGCTCAAGGTGGTAAGCACAGTGACACGCAACGCATCGGAAGAGAACATTGTTCGGGTTATTGAGCAAGTCCTGAGCAACAGGGTTGACAGGATCCTCTCCACCGTTCTCCTCGCGGAGCTTCTGCTCTTGTGTAGCTGTGCGCTTCGGGGCGAAAGCGTCGCATGCTGGGCCTTTATCCCGGCAGACCTGGCAGACCTCGAGGCTTGGAGCACGAATGTCCTTCTTCTTGCGAATTCCAATGCAGTGCCGACATTGCAGCACGAACTGGTTAGGGCCGACTTTGGTTACGGCATGCTCCCGAGTGCTGCGAAATCCAAGGCAAACCTTGTGATAGGACATTGAACAGCCCTGACAGTAGATCATCATGCCTTTGTTAGGAGCATGAATGCTTCCGCTGCAGGTGTCACAGGTTCTGCAGTGGGCATCCTTGAACGGTCCATTTGTTATGGACTCGAAGACTTCCTTGGCTCCAGAGGCTTTGGGGGCAGCCGGTAGCTTCTCTTCCTCAACGGCATACAACTCCTCGTCCAGTCCAGGCTCTGCCATGGTGCCATTGGTTTTGTGTTCTCTCTGAGAGCGGCGAGGCCGCTCGAATGCGATGTCGTCGCCACCACGGTTGCCAAAAGCGTTAAATTTGCCGCGGCCCCGGCCGCTTCGAGCATTGCCACGTCTCCGGGACTTCTTTTGGGGCAGGATGTCTGACCTTACGATAAACATGCCGTCATCATCGTCGTCATGCTGGAGTTCATCGATGTCATCCATGTACATCTTTGGCCGAGAATTGCTGGTGTTTCGCAAGTTCCGCTTTCGCTTGGACCTTCCGTCGGATTCATCGCCCGATAGTTGGTCTTCCTCATCGTCGTCAGACTGTATAAACCGATTCCGGTCGCTTCGGCGCGTCCGAGACGATGGACCTGTCGAGCCATTCGGAGCTCCATGCAGCTTGCGGCGCTTATTAGGATGCATAGCGCCTTCATCATCCTCATCAAGGTCGTCCAAGGCATCAAGCATGACGTCGTCTTCATCGTCGTCCACGTTGGCCTCAAAGTCAGGATCCTGAACGGCTCTGCGCTTTCGCGGGTTGCCACTGAAGCCAAGATCCTGGTAGTCCTCTGCATCAGAGTCCATTTTCTTTGGATTTCTGTAGTTTGCAAGGGCCTGGCGGCCGTTTGGGTAGCTCGAGAGCTGGTCGAAAGCGACCTTTGTTCAAGTGTTAGTTCGAATCCTGGTAGAGTTAAAGGAACGGTGTGATCGACTACTAAAAGATGCAATTGACAAGTGTGCGTGATAGGTGGGGAGGAAATATTGCTAGGCTCGAACTGCGAGGGAGGAAGTGTGTTGTTGTAAGAGAAAGAGGGCTGGAAAGGGGAAAAGGGAAGGGCAAAAAGATTAGATGTGACTTCCAAAACAAGCGATAGGAATTCAGTGCCGCAGTTTCCCACCCAGGAATCAGGGAAACATTAGCAAAGTAGTGATGAGGAACTATTCTGGAATCCAACTCCTAGAGTAGTGTATTGGGGTATCAAAAAGGGGGGAGATGTGCTGTTTCGCATACCATCTTGGTTGTTGAAGTCACGAACCACTTGTAGATTGATGATGGTTCAATAGCTTGTGTAGGTTGGAAGCCGAGCAGAAGATTGGCAGTCAGGTAACAGAAGTGTTGGAGAGGTCTCGATGAAGCACTGACAAGCTGATGAAGGCCTTTTCACTGCCAAGGAGGTTCTCTGAGGGTATGGAGGAGACTTGTCTAAGGGTTTGAAGAAGACTCGTCTGGCGGTGAGAGTGTAAAGGTGTAGAGGTTGTAATTAGAGGTTGAGAGTTGAAGGGGGCAAAGGAGGCAAAGGAGTAAGGAGGTTGATCAAAAGCTGCAACCACCTATTTAGGCAAGAGGGTGCGCAGAATCAGATGAACTAGTGGGAGACACCTTGGGGCCTTACAGGCGGCAACACTTCCTTCCCACTTGAGAATGATAAAGGTTTTCCATGGAGATGAAGTTTGTATTTGAAAGGACCACAGCTTCTTTCTGCGCTTACCTGGTCTATACGCCCGTCTTCAAACTCCACAGACAGCCAAGCCTCCCCTGGAACCCCCGTCTTGATGACCTCGAGTACTCGGTACACCTCGTCTCCTGGAGGCACCAGAGTATACTCCTGCGCAGCTTGGGGTAGCAGAGGGCTGATCACGACTTCGAATTCCATCGCTTTCCGTTCAGGTTTTGACTCTGGAGTTGGTCCCTCCACGACTTCTACCGCGTTCTGGGGGCGTCTTCGAGAGGCTTTGACAGGACTCCCGTCCGCTATTTCGAAGTCGTCGTGTTCCGGCGCCTCCTTCTGGTCTGCTATGGGCCGCCCTTGACTCTTGCTCGAAGATCTTGCCAGACTTTTGAGAAGCTCAGCAGCGCTCTCATACCCAGACTCATCGCCGCCCTTGGGGTTGGGTGTGGATTTAGGGCGATTTTTGGTCTGGCGTTTCGCAGGGGTCCTGTTCGCAGGTTTCGCAGGAGTCTCATACTCTATCTCGTCATTTTCCTGATCCTCGTCCTCCCCCTCCCTGTGGCCATTCTTTTGTGACGCTGATGAGCTCTCAAATCTGTTGGATTCCGTTGGAACCATTGGTGCCGTTGGTGCCATTGGCGCCATGGGGGCTATAGGAGCCATGGGAGCTGGGGGTGCCGGACCCGGTACTGGTCCTCCATCGTCTTCGTCAGACGTATCTACGAACTGGGGGAGTGTTTTCTCGAAGACGAATTCATCCGGCGCTGTCAGGGGCTGTAGCATAGCCAGAAGCTCGTCGTCGGAGTTCTGTCCGCTTGCCATAATGTCGAGGGGGGCGTCGCGCCCAGATCTATCGTCGCAAGTCTATCGGGGGAGCAGATCTCGGGGAATGGAATCTATCATCTAGAAAGATTGTCGCAATGAGGACATGAGCATCCAATTGAAAAATTAACATTTTGATCATGGTCGCATACCTTTGGGAAGCACATATTATTACGCAAACCCTCGTCTTGTTGCTTGGATGAGGGTGTTAGCAAGGAAGTATACTCGGTGGTGATGTTAGTTTACACCTTAGTTGGACTCGGACTCTACAATTAAAGTGCCCCCCGGTCAGCTTTGCGACGCGTCCCGCGTCGGGGGTGGGGCCATCTAACGGGTTCGATAAAAGGTTACTTAGTACTTGACTATAGTAGATAAGAACATACCCGCAGCGATAACCCCTTCTAAAAAGTTGGCTGCCAGAGGACCCCTGCAAGAATTTTGGGAGAACTATTGGCAGAATTATTGGGAGAGAAAATGCAATAGGGTCCTTTCTCTCTCATCTAATCCTCTTCCCCAAGCCAACTTCAACCAGCTACATTCTTTGTATATTTTTCTTTTCACAGAGGTTCTTTTCTTTCCACCACATAATGCAATGAGCTTTGTCACAAAACTGCCCTTGCTCGGGCGCAACCATGCCATAGCATTTGCCCTCCGCCCTCTTCCCCTCTCCTTCAAGCGAGACGCCTCTCGGCTCTCCGCCATTCACGATGGCATCAGACGTTCCGACAGGATAAGACCACAAGGTTCCAAGGAGGTCCGCCGAAGACCCGATGAGGAGGAGTACCTAAGCCCAGAAGAGCGTCGCCGACAGCGGGCCATTGCACGGCGCAACCCGATCACCTACAAGATACGAAAGGGCAAGAAGGACATTACCGAGGAGCCCGGACCATCGCGAAAGAGCAAATCCGCTCGTTTCGCCGACCCTCGAGATCCCTTTGGAAAGGGAAGTCTTGTCAAGAAGTTCAAGTCCGGAGAGCTGTTTGCAGGATTCGAGGGACAGGGACAAGTCAAGAAAGATGGGCACATACAACATGACGATTTCGTCCGTCAGATGATGGGTGGGGAGTCCGGTAATCACTCGGATTCTCGAAAGAAAGAATCGTTTGGCCGATCATCTGGTGTGCCATCTGGAGGAAGGAGCAGAGCCCCCGCATGGGGCGAGAAGGACCGAGGAGAGAACCGAGGAGAACGAAGAGGAGACCCGGCTGAGAAACATAGCAAGGGTTCTGCATGGGGCGAGAAGGATCGTGGAGACCGAGGAGATCGACGTGCACCGGCCGATGGCTACAGCAAAGGCTCCGCATGGGGCGAGAAGGATCGAGGCGACCGCCGCGCCCCGACGGAAGGATATGGCAGAGCCCCGGCATGGGGTGAGAAGGATCGCGGAGACCGGGGAAGCGACCGCCGTGCATCATCCGAAGGTTATACCAGCAGGACCCCCGCATGGGGTGAGAAGGACCGAGGGGACCGACGTGCCCCGGTCGAAGGAGGCGGTAGAGACAGGTTCGATCGGAGCGCGCCTGAGAGCCGGAGATCTGATTCGGCAGAGTACGGCGAGAGTCGAACTCAGTCCTCCCGCTCTTCATACCAGCCCGAAAGGATGAGGTCCGACGAGCCAAGCTCCGATCGCCCCTACAGGTCCAAACGATCCGACAAGGACGAAGACGGCGAAGAGGCCGGCCCAGCGTGGGAAAGGAAACCAAGGCAGGAGGGCCCAGTGTCACTACCCTACGCAACTGCTGCATCCCAGTTCCTGTACGGAACGTCCACCGTCGAGGCTGCCCTGAACGCCAGCCGCCGGAAACTGTACAGGTTGTACATATACAAGGGCAAGGACCGCCGAAGCAAAAGTCTTGAGAAAGACACGGCCATCGGGGATTTGGCAAGAAGAAGGGGCATCAGGGTGGACTACGTCGACGAAGCGGCACTGCCAATGCTGAACAAGATGAGCGGCAGCCGACCACACAACGGCCACGTCCTCGAAGCGTCACCCCTGCCACAGATGCCCATCACGGCCCTCGGGGAGCTTTCCGAGGGAGAGGGCGGGCCTGGCTTCCGAGTCGACCTGGGACACCAGTCCTACGAAGAGGCGCAGGTCAACGGCACTTCTGACTTTGTGCCTACCGAGCCCGATACACGGAAACCACTCGTCCTTATGGTCGACGAGGTCCTCGACCCGGGCAACCTGGGCGCCATCCTCCGGACGGCCAGCTTCATGGGCGTGACGGCCGTCGCGGTGTCCAAGAGGGGTTCCGCGCCCATCACGCCTGTGGTGCTGAAGGCCTCTGCTGGAGCCGCTGAGGCCCTGACCATGTTCTCGGTCGATGGCGTTGAAGATTTCCTGAGAGACTCGCGGGAGAATGGTTGGAGGGTTTATGCGGCTGTGGCACCTCAGCCGGGCTCGACGCGTCGCCAGGTCGATACGATGGACGTGGAGAAGGATGACCCCCTGCGCAAACATCCCTGCATTCTCCTCGTGGGCAACGAGGGCGAGGGACTTCCTCGGGCGCTGAGGAGGGCGTCTGATATCGAGATCAGCATTCCCAACCTCTCTGGGTCGACCGTTGTGGACAGCTTGAACGTCAGCGTTGCGACTGGCTTGTTGTGTTCGGCATTCCTCAGGGGTAAGGCCAAGGCCTTCGGGGACAGCGTCCACGTTGTTCAGGATGCGGGAGCGATCTTTTAAAGGGGAGTCTCAAGACGTGTACGAATAGTGTATCAGAAAGATGCATCTAGAATATTATACCCAACATCATCTCTCATAAACACAAGTTGTTTTCAACTTGGTCGATTTCAAGTGCCTTTTGCCAGTCTCCTATATCATTGGTATTGGTATTTACACTAGGGCTGGACTGTAAAAGGCTGTATTGTCACCGTCACAGTGGCTCCGCAGCTCCTCCACTACTACTGCAGCCTGCAGTTTGACCTGCAGCTGTCAGGCGGATCTCTGTCTCATTACTACCTTATTGTACTTGATTGACCATAACCACAGAACATCAGACGAAATCCATTTGGGCTCACTTTGTGAGACTATGATATCGATCAGTAGCAAACATCGAGGTCAACACACACCACTCGATGATAAAACGCCAAAGAGGTGGTCGGCGCTCCGGAGCTCTCGTTCCCAGCCACCCTCAAAACCTGACGGGATAACTGGTCACCAACTTCGCTGACGTCTACTTCATTCATCTGGAAATTTGATGATTGTGCACCTTTACTCCCTTCGACTGGTCCCATCTGCAGCCAAGCCTGGATTTTCTCTTTTACATATACCATGGGTCGTTCGGCGAGACAACCTTAACTCATTCCCAAGCCCTCTCGGACAAATAGGGCGCAAGTGCGCTCGCCTACTGTAAGCCGCAGGGGACGTGAAACCCATCGATACAATCCGCGCCTTCTAGGCAGGAAGGCTGGGTTACGACCCAACAACGAAACAGCTTTGCAATGCGGTCTTTCACATCTTTTTGGGGGCTTCCCGCCTCGCTGCTACTACTTCTCGCTGCAGTCCACGTCGGGGAAGCCCAAGTCAACGCCCGGGGTCTGCCAACAGCCATCCGAAAGATGAGCCCCGACGCAGGAGAGAAGCTGCTCCATGAGTACCTAGCTTTTGTTGAGGAAGACCAGGTGGCGGATGTCGCCACGCAAGCTCAACCAGCGACACCGGCTGATGGATTTTCGAAACCCGGAGAGGAGGGGCTCATAGCGGTCAACTCGTCGTCGGCGTCGATACCATACTACGCACCCTTCGCCCCACACTTCAACCCAGGGCTGGAATCACGAGATGGTAGCACTGGCATTGACGGAACTAGCGGATGGAAACTTTATCGGATGGCTAGGGATGTCTTTGCGAAGCTGGAGAAGAGGGACTACGCCTGTCCCACAGGGACCTCAAACTGCTCCTCGATCGGCTACCCGAACAGCTGCTGCCAGACGGGGACGGAGTGCGTACAGATAATGGACACGGGCTTGGGGCCGGTGGGTTGTTGCCCGGATGGCATAAGTTGCTCTGGGTCGATTGCCTGCTCAGGATCTCAGGAAGGGTGTCCGTCGAATGTTGGAGGGGGCTGTTGCATCGAGGGTTATGTGTGCGCCAGTATTGGGTGTAAGTGCTGAGACCTAACGAAACGAAAGGCCAACGGCCTTTGCTAACGGTTCTATCGCAGGCGTGCAAAGCTCAACTCCTACAACAACAGTGGTCATGCAGACAAGCACTGTTGTCTCAACAGTCGCCGGATCCCCCACGACCACCGTAACCACCATCACCGTGTCGCAACCCTCATCTGCGAGCACCTCTTCAAGCAAAACAACCCCAACATCAACAAAAACCCAGACTACTACCACAACAACAGCCTCCTCTACTTCCACCTCAAAAACCCAAACCCCAACAACCGCAACATCAACAAAAACCTCCACCAGCCCCGGCGCACCAGTCCGCCCAACCTCCATCAGCACCACCACCACCACCCCATCAGACTACTGCCCCACCGGCTACTACGCCTGCTCAGCAGTCCACGGCGGAGGCTGCTGCCAGACCGACCGCGACTGTCAGACCACCTCCTGCCCGTCCACGGCCTCCACGACCATCATCTCCAGCAGCGAGACCGTCGTCGTTCCCCTGACGGACGTCCCCTCCTCCACCGCCACCACGTCGGCGTGTGCAGGCGGGTGGTCACTGTGTCCCTCGGATGCGGGGGCGACGGCTGGGTGTTGCCCGGCTGGGTATAGATGTGGCACGGCGAGTTGTTTCCTTGCCACGGGGGGTGCGACGGCGAGTGTGGCGAAGGAGTTGACTGGTAGTGGTGCTGTTGCTAGGAGGGTGGAGGTTGGGATGGTGGGTTTCATGATGATACCTGTTGTTTTGGGCTTTGTATTTGGCATGGGCTTGGTCTGAAGATGGGCATGTTTTTCCCCTTTGGTAGCATACGGATGTACGATGCATGAATGATGAATACCGAAATGAAAGCGAAGAACTTAAGAGACGACCTCGCTCGGGGATGCGCAAGGCTACAGCGCATGATACCTCAGCACAACGATGAGGAAATACGGATCCGTAGGCAAGTACAAACTTATATCAAAGAAACACTCAGTGAGCTGTTCGGCAGTATTTAGGAGCTTCGGGAGGGTCCGCCGCTGCCTACTTACTTCCTGAATAAAAGTGCATGAATATGTATCATCAGGTGTAGGAACTCCCAGCGCGAGAGGAACTGCGAGGATGTAGCCAATTGACCCAGCATCAGTCTCCAGATGGTCTGACTGCCTGATAGTTAACGCCCTAATGCTGCTTAAGTCAATGTCCAAACCTGTCTCGACAATACTGACAGCTACTTCTTGCAAACACGTCTTGTCACCAGGGCAGCATCAACCAGAGGATTAGGTCACTGATTTCATCACGAAGCAATCGAGAATGCTTTCATTCGTAGCCAGGCAAACTTGCCCATCGCCAAGTGTACATACAACCAACCAACCAACCTAATGCTAAACAACCCACCACTCCCAGTCCCACGTCCTTTTCTCATCCGAGGCGACCACCCAACTACCTAGGGTACGGTCTAAACACCGCCTCAGCCTTCTAAGCCGCAGCCATGACCGCCCTCGGCGCCGCCGCCAACTTGGCCATCCGCGCCTCCTTGCGCGCCTTGACGTTCTGGCCCCATGCGTCCTCAAACAGCGTCGGCTTCTTGCCCAGGAACCAGTCCGGCAGGCCCATCCTCCGGACGACGTTGAACGCGCCCGTGCCGATGGTCATGCTCTGGCCCAGGATGATGCACTCGCTCACGCCCTCGATGCGGTCCGTCTTCATGCCCGCCGCCGCCTCGAACAGGTGGTCCGCCGTCTTCTCGAACGAGGCCAGCTGCAGCACCGAGTCGCGCATCTTCTGCAGGCCGAACCGCGTGATGCCCAGCACCTCGCCCTTGTACGTCATGACGTCGGCCAGCAGCTGCATGTGACGCGGGTCGATGCCCATGTCCCCCATGACCTCGGCGATCTCGTTGGCGATGGTCGTCCGCGCCGCCTCGATGCCCAGCACGTCCCGGCACTCCATGACGTTGTTGCTGCGCGTCTGCGTGCCGATGACGCCTTCTGTGGTCATGCACTGGCGGAGGCCGTACCCTTCCACCAGGACCGTGTGCTCGCTCTTGTCCGAGGTCTGGATGATGGCACGCGTGGCTTCCGGGTAGCCCGAGATGGCAACGGTGGGCAGCATGCGGCGGAGGTAGTTGACGCGCAGGAGGAGGTCCGACGCACTCTCGATCACGGTGGCGGACTTGCCGTTTCTTGCCAGGCGCTTCTGCTCCGCGAGGTCTTGCCATGTGTTGCGCACACAAATCTCGATGTAGGACGGGCCAATGTTGATATCATCCCGGGGTATCTTGAGTTTCTTGTGCTTGACAATGGCTTCTGCGATCTCTCTGGGACCGATGCCCAAGTGCATATCCTGCAGGGCTGCCATGTCCATCTCCAGGACAATCAGACCCTTATCAGCAAGCCACTCGTCTTCAACGTGTTTGATGACGTCCGAGATATAAGTCTTCTCGATCCTCGCCTTGACGACCTTGGCAACCTCGATTTGTCTCTTGTTCTCCAGAGGACAGGTGATGACAGGCGTACTGATCGTCTTGGACGCGTTGATAATTTCCTTGATACGCGGTACACCTTGAGTGATACTCATACCGGCAACACCAGCGAAATGGAAAGTTTTGAGTGTCATCTGGGTACCTGGTTCTCCAATAGACTGAGCGCCGACTGCACCGACAGCGTGTCCTGGCTCAACGTGCGCTTGCTTGTATTTGTCCAGGCACAACCGGATGAACTTCTGCAACGTGGTGCGGGACACCTTGGCAACACGCTCAACACGAGCTAAGCTGACCTTGTCCTCTACAGCCGTATCGATATCCATCCCAGTACCATCGCCCGGAGCCAGACCGGCTTCTTTTCTAGCTCTTGACATCTTCTTTGCGCGAGCCGATACGTATGCGTTGATTTCCCTGAGGAAAATTCGAGCACTCTCATGCTCGTCGATGGACATATTGCTGTCATCATCGTAGTCCAGTATCTGGCCGTCCGTCATGCGTCGTCGCGTGTACTTCGCACGCTCCTGGTTGATCATGGTGTCGCATACTTCCATGATCTCATGGGGCAACAAAGTAGGCTCCTTGTTGTCCCAAGTGAGCGTCTCAGCGTGCGTCCAAGTGCGGTCGAAGTGCACAGGCTTTCCTGATGCCTCCATATCCACAGGGTCCAGGTTGTCCGCACCAAATTGGAACTGTACAATGCCACCTCCAGATGTACGAACTGTCTCATCATAGCCCGTGGACAGATCTTCCAGAGATTTCATCAAACGTCTTGACATATAACCAGTCTCGGCAGTCTTGACAGCGGTATCGACCAGACCTTCTCTTCCGGAAATAGCGTGGAAAAGGAACTCGGTAGGTACCAAGCCAGTGTAGAAACTGTTGCGGACGAAACCCTTCGAGGCAGGTTGGCGAGCGCTCTTATGGAAGTGCGGCAGACTTCGGTCCTGGAATCCATCTGGCACACGTTGACCACCAATAATTTGCTGCCCGACACAGGCAACCATCTGGGCAACGTTGATGGCGGAACCTTTGGAGCCAGAATTGGCCATGGTAAGTGGTGCGTTGTTGGGGCTGAGTGTGTCCACACACTGTTGACCAGCTTCCTGACGGACCTTACTCAGAATGCCTGAGATCAAGTTCTCTAGTGTCTGCTCCGTGTCACAACCAGCGGCCTTCTCCAGTTTGCCCGCTTTGTAGGTCGCAATGAGTTCGTCGCACTTCTGGTAAGCAGCCTCTACGAGCTGATCTTTGGACATTGTCAAGTTATTAATAGGGAAAACATCCCCAACTCCAATAGAAAAGCCCTGCTGTGTCAACGCTCTTGCGCAGAGCCTTGCAAGTCGGTTCATGGCACCAGCTGCGGCTTCTGGACCGTAATCTCGGAGGATAACATAGAAAATGGAATCTTTCTTTCCGGCTCCAACAGTGGACTTGTCCATGACACCACACATGACCTCTGAGTTTCGAATGACAAGCCATCCATCATTGGGGCACATGTCAGGAGCCTCTCCGGGGCGTGGCTTGTACTCTCTGCACTTGGCATCAAGGTTCACCTTGACCGGAGACTGCTTGTTGGGTCGAATCAGAATGTTGAAAACTTGCTTGCCAGTCCAGAGTGCCCTGGGCTTGAGGATGGCTGGGGGAGGGAGATCAAGATGACCACTGCCCTCCAGCATCATTTCGCAGGTGTATGTGAAGGACTTCCGGTCGTAGAACCTATCTTTGCTGCTGAGAAGGTACGCAGCCGTGATGAAATCCTGTGTGGCCGCGATAATAGGTTCTCCGTTCTTTGGGGTTGCCAAGTTGTGCTTGACGCCCATGAGCGTAATTGCTTCGGCTCGAGCCTCTTCTGTCTGGGGAATGTGCAGGTTCATCTCGTCTCCATCGAAATCAGCGTTGTAGGGGGTGCACACACACTCGTTTAGACGGAAGGTCCTCCAAGGCCGCACCTTGACCAAGTGGCTCATTATGCTCAACTTGTGCAGTGAGGGCTGCCGGTTGAAGAGTGCAACATCTCCGTCAACAAGATGGCGTTCCACGACATCGCCTATGGCGAGGTCCTTTGCTATCATTTCCCTGTTGCCGAATTTCAGGTTCACCTTGTAGCCACCATCCTTCTTGATGATGCCATTAGCGCCTGGCCAAACAGCCGTGCCGTTTTTGACGGCTGCTCTCATAGCGGTAATATTTGTTGAGTTGACGCGCTCGGGATAGGTCATGTTCTTGGCCACGAGCTGGGGTACTGCAACCTGGTCGATACCCAAGTTGGGATCTGGGGAGATGACGGTTCGACCGGAGAAGTCGACTCGCTTTCCTGACAAGTTTCCACGGAAACGACCCTGCTTTCCCTTCAGACGCTGGCAGAAACCTCGAACTGTCTTACCAAAGCCGGGCTGCGACAGTCCCGGTACATCACTATTGACGTACATGGCAATCTGCAGCTGCAGATATTCCCATTGCTCCATAATAGTAGTGATGGGTTGACCCTTGTCAAGAGCTGCGCGGATGAGACCGCTGATGTATACGATCTCAGCGAGTTTGGCAGTGAGGTCGTCTTCGGTACTGGAGCTATCTTGTTGCACCGATGGTCGAATGCAGATGGGAGGTGCAGGAATGAACTGCCACAGAAACATCTCCGGGCGTCCTTCTGCGGGATCCATGCCCAGCAGCTCACAGTCCGTCGGGCTGATCAGCTTGAAAAGGTTCAGCACCCGCAGGGGATTCAGGTCCTCCATGGCCTTTTTGACATGCTTTTCCAGGTCGGCATTAGTCTTCTTGGCCTCCTTGAAGGACGCATCGTACTGAAGTTTACTCTCGGGTGCGACCTTCTTCTGTGCTGTAGACTTGTTGTAGGTCACGAACTTGTCGTGGGCCAGCTTGATGACACCGAGCTTGCGGATTTGGCCGTTGACTGCGCTGCAATATGGGCACTCCTTGCACTTCCTGCACTGCTCGTTGATCTTCTTGCAAATCATGGTCCGCCTAAGGTTGTCGATGCCCGGACGTCTCAACTCCTTCAGGAATTCGCGACGCTCCTGTTCTGTCAGGAGGACCTTTCCACAGTCCTTACAGATGTTCTGAAGAATTGTCATGGTGAAACGCAGATATCCAATATGGAAGGCGGGCAGGGCGAGTCTGACATGACCAAAGTGGCCAACACAGTTTTGGAGAGGGAGGTTGCAAGTCGTACATTTTCCGGTCTTGCTGGATATTCCGAGTCGAGGGTCGAGGGCGCCGTTCGTGACGGGGGTTCGGTTGTTCTCGAGATCATAGAGGGAGCGCTGGGAGACCTCCAAGACACCTTGGCTTACAACATCTTGAATAGACCTGGGAGAATGACATGTTAGTGCATGGTGCGTCGCGGCAAGTATGTATAAAGACGGAGTGTCTTACTGGACACCGAATTTCATCGACTTGAAGCGCTTCGGGAGATTATCCACGACCTGCTCCTTCATGGCCACAGGCGCTGACGCGTCTCGTCCTGCCATGTTGAGCGATGCGATAGGTGTCGGGTCTTCGAGATGGGCTGTATGTAGCTGTACGCTGTCGAATATCTAATGTCAAGTGCCGTATTTCATTCACGACAGTGGAGTCCTTGTCAAGCGTGAAGAGTCGGGTTGTATTTGGTCGATTTCATTGCTACCGATGGACCATTGCTTGTTTGTGTCGCCGAGCCTCTCGCAATTGTGGTGGTAGCAAGTATGACTCTTTCTGGCGAGACGTCGGTTGGTTTGCTTTGGTCAGATCGCAAAAACTGTTGGAGTTCGGAGGCGGGCTCTGGAAAATTGACGGACTCGTCGCCGACCACCCCACCTTTAGAAGCTCGCTGATCACTAACATCTGGATCGGCCGGCCTGTGTAAATGTGCGCAGGGATGATGCCTGTAAAACAGTGGGTACATATAACGTCCCTTCATTCACATGCCCGATTTTGGGTTCTTCATTGAAGCGGCCGTCCCCATCTTCCTTATAGCATCATAGCTAGCAGATGATGTTTTACGATAGCTACAGGATGTCCACCTTGTCTGTTTCAAGGCTGGGACAACAAGGGTAAAGAGATGTTTATGACTACAATATCTCATGGCAGATGGTTTCGTTGTCCCCTCTCGCTGTCCTGATCTTGTCTCCTGGCTGCAACAAGATGAGCAACCCCCAACCAAGCCGACCTCGATGCTCATGACGGTTCAGACATTACTCTGCTCTGCCAGTCGCTGTCGTAAAACGTCCTTGCACTGGGTGTGGAAATGGTACTTCCCTGGGAGCCTGAGACGGCTTTGCCAGGGCGAATATTCTGTTTCTTCCTCCCGGACCGGCGACTACGGTCCAAATTATTTCGCTGGCCTCGATCTAGCTTTGGCACAGAAAGCAGTCAGGCTCCTGTCATCCAGGATGTTTACAAAAGTGCTGTAAATAGCCGAGCGATGCCAGACGTGGGCAAACACCACGAGGTCCTTCTTCTCCGGACCCGTCGTCAGAGATTTGTGACTGTGGAGCGGTCTCGCAGCTGCATGCAATGCTTCTGGGTGTCGCGCGACGTCCCGATCCAAAGACTGTGGGCCAAGACCCGTCAGACTCGAAGTGCTAATGCACTGCAATAATCATAGAAGGTAATATAGGAAAGTCTCCAGTCAGGCTGGTCTTGAACGAGGCTATAGCTTCTCTGGCAATGCCTTTGCATGTGGTGAAATAGATCTCGATGATGCGGGAGCCTATTTGAACGAGTGTGCAACGCCCGTAGCGTCAGCAGTGTGCCTTTGAACTATGGTAAATCTGTCTGCTCACAAGGTAGGATTGAACTTGTTGCCAGTCTCGGGCAGGTCGACATATGCTTTCAAGAAACGGCATGAACTCTATAGTCACCCCTTGTTCATTCATCGACTCAGCCGTCGGTCCAGTGTCCACGGGTCGGGTAGATGATGTGACAATAGATGTATCCATGCCGTTGTCTCAATGCTTAACCACATTGATATCACTCCTGCGCCGTCACCCAGTCCACCATCCAACAGCCCATCATCGCCAGGTCGACTATCAGTGGCATCACAACCAAGAAGAGCGTACCATGGTCCCTCACGACCATACCACAGCACATTGTTCCCATTATCGTTATGCCCCCGACCGAAGCCATGTGCCTCTCCCTCCAACCACTCCTGCCGAAGAGAGAAAAGATGATGTACCAATGCAGAGAAATAAGCAGAAAGAGCTCGAAGATGAGAAGCTCGCAAGACGCAAACGGTTGAAGGGTATGAGGAACCAGAAGTGAAGGAAAATCGGCTATCACGGCATCGCAAGTCTACCGAGACGCTATTAGCTTCATCCAGGGTACTGGCACGAAGGGAAACTGTACGGGAAACTCATCCAGCAAATTCTCAACGCCATATTGATCGAACCGTGAAAGTATCAGTATGGACACGACAGTTATAGAGGTCACCCGACCGCCTCTAGCCCCCTGGCGTTTCCCAACCCAAATTGACCCGGCGACGGCCTGTGTCTATCGGCACGTTGAAGCACGTTCTGGGAACGTCCTGGTAATTTGTTTAGGTGCTGTATCAAATTGACGGGGCACTTGTCGCCTTTTGCACTCTCCGTCATGACAATTCTTACTTCCCAATTATGCTGCAAAAGATGGCGGTATGACCCCAAGGAGGGACTAGTGGATAAAAAATGGTACAGATCCGAGATGTTGTGAAGAGTCGGCAATGAGAAGATCAGCTGATGGGGCCGCAGTTGCACTGTCACCGGCGATTGCGGGTTCCGAAACCTGGAGGGGGTATGGTGCACGGTCCAGGCGTATCTTCGTTCAGAATTTTACCTTCCTAACTAATTTACGGGCTAGCTATAAGCTTTCTAATAAAATTAAGACTACTATTCGAATCGTCTCGCCGAGAGCTATATAGCTATATAGATTATTAGATCTATTAGATAAGTTTTAGAATCCTAAATTCTAAGGGGCGTATGTGTAAATACCGCTTAGCACCCTGTGTATTTAGTAGTACTATGTGTTTTTAAGGATCTCGTTTTCGCTTTAACTTCGAGATTTTAGAACTTTACTATTAGATTTAGTAATCTATATAGCTATATAGCTCTCGGAGAGACGATTCGAATGATAGTTTTAATTCTAGCCTATAACCTTGATTAAAGGTGTAGCTTACTCCTAAAGATGAATCAGGATCGAAAACAGGCCTGGACCGTGCACCATACCCCCTCCAGGTTTCGGAACCCGCAATCGCCGGTGACAGCAGGACCGCATTTGATAGTGTCGATGCGGCTCTGCGTCGGGCGACCCACTCACACAGCAGACGACCCGCAGGCGAGGCAAGCAGCAGATCGTCAAGGCAACAAACTAATGCTATAGAGGGTATGAACCGAATTCTCATGTATCTGTACATAGCTAACACAGGACGTGTTCTTTTAGTGTAAGTATATGAGCTTCCCATTACCCGAGTCTGAGTTTCATTTTGTATCATGAACCCCACCGTCTCATTCCCCTACTGCTTCCCTTCTCTTCCTTTATCAATATTATTGACTACTCTTGACCCCTTTATCGCATCATTCTTCGGCCGTTAGTTCTTCGTTTCATCACAGTGTGTTCACTCGAGAGTACTGTATCGCACTCAGTGCGCACAAGACGCCCAACAGCTAGAACCTGGCCCCGACCTCATGCCGACGGTACCTGCGAGTTTGGGATATAATCTCTTTACAACCCAGTCCATAATTGCTTTTTCTATTTTTCTATTCGCGAGCCAGCAAGAGAAGTTCGCTTGGGCATTCTGGGTGACCAGCGGGTGAGCATCCATGTCCATCCAGAATGTGTCTGTGTCACTTCCGCCATGCTGATGCAGTTGATCCCCAGGGGTTTGGCCCTGTGGGCTGCCATTGGCATCCCTCTGCTTGTAATATACAAGCAATTCCTGCACCAGTACGTCTAATATTCTGTGTTGACATATCATGACCGCTGAGATTTGACAGAAGGCTTCCTTTGGTGGTTATTGCTGCGCTCAAGGCCTTTTTCGTCTTAAACGGGTTCACGCCACCATCCGACCTATACCGCGCCGCCCTCTTGACGCCCCTTTGTGTGACGATTGGCTTGTTGTTCACCATAATCTACGCGGAAACCAGAGATACAGCTCCACCAAGCCAGGAACTCGGCGACAATCAACAGCAAGGCGACGATGGCGAATGAACAAGGCACACAATCTTGTGGCGCACTTGGCACCAGTACAGGTCAACTAGACCCTTCTCCGTGAGCATCATGACTTCTTGCCCATATCCCAGCACCCATTCGCCTGTCCTGCCCTCCAACGCCTAGCTGCCAGCTAGTGTGTGGAGGCATGGAATCCATTCCTTCCTTGGAATATCTCGGTACGAGTTGCCGATGTTTCTCGAGTACATGCTCACTTTCATATTTGGCCTATTTGATGATGGTCCTCATGTACGAGGCAGTCCCCTCCTTCGGAGTTATTTGGGTCGAGAGCCTCGGAATCTCCCGAGGTCGGCCGTTACCGTATGACCATCGAGGACGAAGATATCCAGGGTCACCCGCCGGCATCGCCAATCCGGGACCAGCGACGAAGATATTACTGGCCACTTATATCACCATCCTGACATTTTTGCGAAGCCTGGTGCTACTCGTGAACTCCTCTACCACACCAAAAGCTTTTGTGCAGCACCCGTTTCACGTCAGCGAGGAACAGCCATCAGCCCCATTCGACCCCGTGTTCCATCGCTGCCATTCTCGATGGTACTCACAACCTACCAAATTCCCGTTCAGAACGCCGAGTGAGGATATTGCTCTCACGGAGGAGCTGAATTAGCATACGATTACGCTCTTCAACACTCTAGAAGTACTACCTTAGGTACCATTCTGGATCAACCAGCAATAAGGAGGACTCTGTGAGAAGAGCGATAAGACTACCGGATAACGATCAGAGGGCCCGGGGGCACGACAATCCGCCTGTTTGTTGCATATGTTGCGTGTCCGGTGAGGTACTGCGAGATATTGTCACCGACAGTAATGCAGGCTCTGAGAGAGTACTGTTGCAAGTTTATTGTTTTTTTAGTATGTGACCCAGGGAAGTAGATAGGCATATCAGAATAGATAGGCATATCAAATCAGTTGGTGGGCGGACTCACCGCCCCTACCCTAGGGTAGCCGCATCTAGCTGTTGACGGAGATAGAAATCAGTGGTGTACGGGAAGATGATGGAATACGGCATAAGGGCTCGAGTTGATGGAAGTTGATGGAAGAATGTCGTGAATTATCGAAGAGTTTTACCTGTGGAAGGAACGAAGGAACGAAGGAACGAAGGAAAGAAGGAAAGAAGGAAGGTGAACGGCGTTACTATAATAGCCAAATAGAAAAGGTGCAGCTCATCGAGAAGGCTAACGGTAGGGTCTGTGGAACCCTAACCCTGCTGGCAGCTCCACCTGCCAGTCGCCCTGCTACCATGACAGATTCAATGTAATACGGAATTGCACAAACACGCGCTCATATGACTACGTGTAACACTAGTTACTTAAGTACCTACCTAGGTACACACAACTACCTGTTGACACCCAAAGAGGTACCATACTATTGGATGAAATATCACCTTTGAAACAAGCCCCGTTTTCATCAACCCAGGTTGGACACTTAGGTGGTCAGCCTAGAAGATGACCGCGTCCTCGTCGCCGGGTAGATAGCCAATGCCTTGAAGATCGCCTTAGACATTCCGAGCGGCGTGCGCTGTTCAGCGCCACTGACGTGATTTCCCATCATACTCCTCGAATGAGAAGACATGCGACGCGTATCTTCGTCTGCGCCTGAGTGGCGCTGAAAGAGACCACCAAAGCGTATTCCTGAACTGAGAGGAAGGCTTGCGTGCTCATCGAGAGGGCAGGGTTCCGGTAAATACAACTGGTAGCATTGTATATCCCACGGGCATTGGTTCCACCGCTGCGCAGCCCAGATTACTGTGTATATGCAGATTGTGAAGGGGAGGGAAGGGAAGGGGGAAACATGAACGTTATCACATGGCTGTGAATATTACAGTAGATCCTGAACTACATATATATATTCTCAGCAACACTCCCTCAAATGTTGTATGCTCTGTACAACCCAACATGTCGTGGGCATGGTATCTGCTCACTTCAAGCACGTGGTCACCACTTATAAATTGAATTAGAGGAATAATGATCATCTGCCTCGATATATGAAACGTGGTGCTTAGCAAACTGTGTGAACAGCCAGACAATTCAATCCCTACGCCTGAAAACCCATCGCCTCCCAGCCAAAATGACACATCCTTGAGCTGATAGCAAGCCATGGCCACGAGCCCAGCATCGGAACCAAAGTCGATCACGTCAATCGGCACTTCAGTTATCACTCCTAGCTGACCGGTTCGTTTTGAACGAAAAGCAGATAGGCCAAGAACCAGAATCGATCTCAGACAATGCCTCAAGTAGTATTGTCTTTCTGCTATGTGCTACCGCCACTATAACATTACAATAAAAAAAGTATCACCCCAACAGCAGGGGGCAAGGGAAGCATCAAGAGCCCGACAACGCTACTACGAGACCCCCTATTTTTGAATCCCCGAAAACGTCAACACCCGGCAACCCCCTCCAGGAACCAACCTCCTCCTGCAAACGAATCTACTGCATCTTCTCGTACGTAGCCATGAGGGAACCTAGAGTTATACTTGTTAGCCAACGTGCCGATTCGGAACAGAAAAAAAGAGAAGGTGAGAAAACAGTCAAGAAAGACAAGAGGGAGCTCACCAATGAAGGTCGTAACCAGCCGCGAGCGGACCTGGCAGATATCCTCGGGCACCAGCCAGATGGTCGCGCCCATCTTTCTCGCGATCGAGATGCTCAGCTTGGCGTTGAGGTAGGCGTCGTCGTCGGTGTGGCCGGGCGTGACGAGGTCGTAGTCGACGTAGCTGGCCTTCATGCCGTTGAGCACGTCCAGCAGGAAGACGCCCGTGCCGATGCTCTGGTCCTTGAAGGACCGGATGGCCGAGCTCTTGCCGCCCTTGCGGGACATGTCGTTGGCCCACCGGACCATCTCGGCGTCTGTCATCTCGCGCTTGCCGAGGCGCTGGGCCAGGGCACCGAGGGTGATGGTGATGTTCTTGCGCATCAACTGCCAGACGAGACCCAGGGTCAGGGTTTTCTGGCCATCTGTGATATCCGCACCCTGGATACCAACCAGGGAGAAGCCGTTCTGCTTTCCGAGCTCAATGGCATAGTTGGTGTTCTCGACAGCCTTGAAACGCATCATCTCGCCACCGTTCGCTGGTGGCTTGTTGGCGTGCCTCCAGTTGACTGAGCCCTTGATGACCTTGTCGTAGGCTTGCAGCAATACTGTTCCGTCGCGGAGATCGTCGAAGAACGATTGTACGGAGGGCTGGACATCCAGACTGTTGAGCCACAGGGTGAAGACTCGCGCCTCGCGCTCGCCCTCGGCATCGAAGTCCTCCACTTCCTGCTTCTCTTCTTCCGTGATAGGGTCGAGGCAAGGGTGGGTGTTGAACAGGTTTGCGACGAAAGCAAGGTTGAGCTTAGGGTTTCCAGCAACGAGAGATTTGGGGGTCAGGAACTTGCGGCAGCCAAGCTTGTCGGCATCCTGCAGAACCTCCTCAGCGCGCTGCAGCAGATCCCGGGTCTGGAGTGGGGCCCGGGAGGCACCGTACTCTGAGCCGATCTGTGCCTGGAGCACAGCGTAGTTCTCACCATCCTTCACATCAGTGGAGAAGTTGGTGACCCTGCGGGGCCAGTTGGCAGCCTTGAGGTGGTAGTTGAACCAGCGCAGGAGAATCTGCTCTGGGGGAAGTCGCAGGAACTGCTCCAGGGTCTCGTCCTCGTCCAGCAGGCGGTACAGCTCGGGGTGAAGCTTGATGTCGATCTTGCCCAAGAGACCTCGACGGATGATCTGCCAGATCAGACCCAGGATCAGATGCTCTCGAACCTCGATAATATCTCCACTGCCAATGTTGACGACGGAGCAACCGATACCCTTTGCAGACTCAATGACAATGTTGTTGTTCTCAGTCATGTGGAAAGCATTGAGCTTCTTGATCTTCCTGCCCGGCACGTTCATGACACGCTCATCGATGGTGTCCGGTACGCTGTCGTTGATGAGCTTCGCCAGTACCAGACCGTCTCTGCACTCGTCGAACATCTCGAAGGTGTCTGTAGGGAAGGGTAGGCGGTCGCCAATGTCGGCATCTCCGGCAAGCACGGCGTTGATGTGGCGGGTGAATTCGGTACGCTCGTCCTCGTTGATGGTGTGAGTGATATTAGCATTGGAGCCCTGGACGTGGATCTTGCCGCCGATGCTGCCTTTCGAGGCGTGGCCGCCGCCCATTCCGCCGGTGCGTTGTGCCACAACACCGCCTGGTGAGGCAGGAGTGGTGCCACCGGTGCGCATGGCGACTTGGGCGGGGGAGGAGTCTCGAAGTTTGGCAATAAGCTGGTGTTCCAGTCAGTCAGAGAAGATGGTTGGTGTGTATTTAGGGACCGGTTATTCACGTACGCCGACATAGTCCTCGAGTTCGACCCGTCTGGAGGAGTCAAGGTCGACCTCCTTCAATGCTTGTCGCACAACATCGTAGGGCTGTCGTTCACTGGTCTGGGTGGCCTTGATGGCAGTGGCCTCGTCTACATATCCTTTGTCGTCGACATCGAGCTTACGGAAGGCATCCGCCAGGCCGAAGATGTCGCTCTGGTCGAACTGGGGGAACTTCCTATATTGATGGCGAGATGGGTCAGCTCCTCATCTTTCGCAGTGTAATACCGCAAGCTTGGGCCAGGGGTTCACGAGTTGGGCCATACCTCTGTAACTTGAGGACGTTCATGGTTGTTGATTTTCTTTGCCTCTATTTTCTTGCTAGTTGAGAGATACTGTAATATTGGGAATGGGGAACGTGAAGCATTCAAGGGCAAGGGCAAAGGAAATGGGTGGCAGACGCAGGATCGGGTTCGTAATGGGACAAGGTAATCAATCAATCATAGTCAGTCATTCAGGAGCTCAGCTCGATCGACTGCCCACACCTGGCGGGCTGGCGGGGCACCAGGCAGCATGACGTTCTGTGTACTATGGTAATGCGCCCAGCCCAGTCAGGGGTCTCCATCTGGCTGTCTGACTTGTAACGGCCGTACACCTGACTGTAGGTACCTTGCAGCCCAAGAACACCTGGGGAGTGACATGCTTGAACTTGCAGGTGACCAGGTGACACAAGCTTCAGGCACCACTAGTTTTAGCCTTTAGCGCTTGCCTGTACGAGCCACAGCGCTGACGAGGCAGCCGAGGCCCGTAATGCAGTCCGTATTTTGGGTACCCAGGCTGCCAGGTGCCCCAGCAGTCCAGGTGCCAAGCCGTCGGCACCCAACCTGCCAATGCAATGCCCAGGTGCCTAGGTGCCCAGATGCTTCCATGGGGAAGGGATAGTGCTATACTTTATTCATAGCGGGGTAATCGCCTGGAATATTTGTATATCAATGTACACCATTATCCTCCCTCACATGCTCGATGTCTCCCTCCACCTACGTCAAGGCGGCCCCACTCAAAAGTTTTTGTCAATCAAGATCGCGCATGTGAGATGAGCCTCAGCAAATGCTGCATTATACATACTACTATACATGTACATCTCCCCTCCAGTTCGTCAATTCCAACATATCAGGTAAATAACAAGTCCACGTCTTTCGCTGCCATGAACCGAAGTCGATAGGAATATCAATACAGTCCATTACTTCTTTATGAGCACGTTCTGACGTTTGTCTGTGTTCCTTTAATCATTCATTCATACATACATTCAGGCTGAGTGGCCGAATCAATCCTCATCACTATCACAATACGTCGTCTATACAGTTCAAATATAACCGTACCGTACAGGCGACAATCTTGAGAAACATCCCGCCATCCCCTGTGTTATCCGGCACTGTTAGCTCTTCCATGTCGACCGGATTCACTCGGAAGGCGTAGAACGAATAGTCATCGGCAAATGTCTTTCTGACCCCGATCGTACCTC
This sequence comes from Cytospora schulzeri, assembly GCA_003795315.1. Lineage (NCBI taxonomy): Eukaryota > Fungi > Ascomycota > Sordariomycetes > Diaporthales > Cytosporaceae > Cytospora > Cytospora schulzeri. The sequence goes on along the minus strand of LKEA01000031.1, from coordinate 133,056 downwards.
ACTCGGCGGACGGAGCCCATCACCGAGACGACATCTCTCATCCTGATATCTGATATCTGATATCTATAGTCTTCTCAGCATCTCATTCTTACTCACCCCACAAATAATCCTATATCTCCATCCTAGTCCTGACACCAATCACCAGTCACAAACCTACAATCAACACCATGGCAAGCTCAAGCACAACCCCCCTCTGCAAAGTCTGCACCGACCCGCTCGTCACCCCCGTCGAGGACGACGAGCCCTCCGTCCCCGACGACCTGACCCTGCCCTGCGGGTGCCACTACCACTGGCAGTGCCTCCTAGACCAGGCCTCCCACATCGCCCTCAACCTGACCTGCCCCTCGTGCGACGCCTACCTCCCCGTGAACCGCGCCGGCCCCTCCGTCACCAACACCGTCTTCCTCACGCCCCAGGCCCAGACCCAGATCCTGACCCGCTACGCCTCCGAGGACGGCGTCGAGGAGGACCACGACATCCTCCCCACCCTGACCGAGGAGGCCTACCTCGAGTCCCACCCGGAGGAGCGCAGGACCCGCGCCTTCCAGACCCTCTGCGGCGAGGGCGACGTCCTCGGCGCCGTGGAGCTCCTCAGCGACGCCGCCAGCGAGGGCGAGGACGTCAGGGCCATCATGCTGTACCGCGACTCGCTCAGCCAGCCCAGGGGCAAGACGGCCCTGCACTACGCCGTCGAGAAGGGCCAGGAGGAGGCCGTGTGGTTCCTGCTGTACCTGGGCAGCCCCAAGCTGTCGCTCGACAACTTCCCGCAGCAGGCGCTGGGCGCGGCCCAGAGCATGGGCCTGGACCGGATGCCCGCCGGCGGTGAGGATGTCTGCGCTGCGAGGGACGAGGAGGGGCGGACGCCCGAGGATTATGCGAGGTTTCTGAGCCCGCACTGGGACCGGTTGCTGGGTGCCGGTGTGTTGAGGCCTTAGCTTTTGGGAACAGACTAAAGTCTTGATACAACTTCCCTGGGTAAAAACGTACAGTTTATCCTACTCCTTAAATACAAAGAATACCAACGAATTCCTCAAATGTTTGAATCATACTCGATGCTTCGTGACCGATGCGCCATCTAGTTCCCGAATCGCCCGCTTAACTGTACACGCTCTCCTTACCACCCAATGCATCTAATCCCATAGTCTGTTCTAAAAAGACGCCCCCCAAATTCTTTCTTACACTTACTTCTTCCCCCCATTCCCATCCCCATCACCATCCTTCCTCGACAGGAGCTGGCTCATGACAAAGTGCGCGACGTCCTCGTCCGCCCAGTACGCCATGTGGCTCGCGATGGTGTTGATGGGGTTAAAGTCCAGCGCGCCCTCCTGGATGCTGTAGTCCACCCTCCCGTTCCTGTTGAGCGCCCGCACCTTCATCTCCTCCCTCTTGACCCGCGCCGCCTTGTTCTCCTGCTCCAGCCACTCCTCCCTCGCCGCCGCGTCGTCGATGCCGCCGCCGCCGCCGTCGGCCCCCGGGGGCTTGGCAGCCGCCTTCTGGAACGTGCTGTACAGCGTCTCCAGGTCGTCGTCCAGCAGCACGAAGTCGTTGCCGCTGATGCTCTTCCGCCCCGCCGGGTCGTTGGCCGCCTCCTCCGCCAGCTGCCTCTTGCGCTCCGCCGCCTTCTGGCTGAGGCTCTGCGTCGAGTCCTGCCGTGAGATGACGCCCGTCGCCGTGGAGATGTTGGTCCCCGCGGCCGGGGATGGCGCGTGTTGCGCCTGTGACGACGCCGTGATCTGCGCCACGTCCTCCTGCGTTAGTCCCAGGCTCCTGTTGAGCAGGTTGTTGGCCAGCCCCGCGCTGATGTTCGCCCACAGCCCGCTGACGCTCTGCCCGACCTTGGCCCCGATGCCCGAGATGCCCTGTGGCCCGACGGCGCCAAATATGCCCTTCTTGGTGTAGGGCAGGTTCTGGGGTTTGAGGCTGGACATGGCAGGGGAGATCAATGGCTCAATGCGGTAAGCTATGGGATCTGATGGGTAGAAGACGTTGAATAACTGGAAAACTTTAGGCGAAGCGACGGAGTAGGGGAGTCCCGTGAGAGGGGACACGCGGCGGTTGTCGACTGTCAGCTGGCTGGTGAGAAAGGGGTCGTCCATGAAGTCTGGGTCGAAAGGACTGTTTGCTGGGAGGCCGTCTGTCAGACGGCGAGCACTTATCGTCCTGGTTATCGCAATGTCAGTCACTAAATCTCTTGCCTCGCCTTTACCAATAAAGGAGCACTTACCGCCCCTTAAGCATCTGGAACAACCCGATCGGAGATCCCAGGCAGAAGAAGTCGTCAACCTCGAAATCAAAAGTGAGATCCCTCGGGTCCTTGGGCTCTGGCCGTGGAGGATCGGAAGGCCAGACTCCGAGCGGATTCTTAGGCTGCTCGGCGTCCTTTTTCTCTTCTCTCTGGCGGCACATGATATCAAACATAATTGCAGATCCTAGCGAATGGCCCATTACATGGACTTTGCCCTTGAATCCGGGATTCCGTTCAACAAAAAGCTTGTATATCCTGTTGGCTTCCTTGAAGACGATCTCGGCGATCTGCTCTCTGTAAGCGCTTTGGTAGAGAAGCACATCTAGGGCGAGATCAGATATGAGGGAACGCGCAAATGCTACGCCTTCTATCGTGATATCATCAAGTGAGGGATCTGTTCAACGTGTCAGCAATGTTCACACACTCCCGCAGTGTCAACACTCACACTCGTCTTCCTCCGTTGCAAGGCCGATGTCCTGCTCATTCTTCTTATCGTCCCTTTTTCTTGGAAAGTCCAGGAGATGGCGCCAGCAGACTGGCAGGACCTGGACGCGGGAGTTGCCCGGTCCTCCTCCAATCTCGGAGTTGAGCGCTCGGAGATCTTCAGAGGTGGCGTACACAGACTTGATATTCTTGCGGAAGGTATTGACATCGTGAACGAAGTTGACGCTCTCCATTCTATAGATACTCATGTCAGATACTCCAAATTTCACTTTCTGGTGGGTACTCACCTCAGACCGAGCAATTGACCAATTCCATGCGTGATAAGAATAAGATGCTCGATTTCACGACCTTGCGTTTCGCCGGCAAGCGCATTGTAATCATTTTGGATCTCTTTTTCCTCTCTTCTTCGTATGGCCTCTTCCTCTTGGTCGACATCCTGGCCGTCGCTCCCGATCAATGAAGACAGTTGCTGCTTGAGACTATCACCTTGGCTTTCGATAGCTGTCGGCTCGGCGGTTGGGCCCTCCACGTCAATAGAATCGGATCTCGTGGTGGGGGGCGCTGACCTCCGTTTTCGAGCCTTGTCTAACATGTCTTCAGTGTTGTTCTTGTCAGTAGGTGTGGTAGGTTGCTTTTCATCCTTGGAGTCTGTCTTTGTCTTCGCTTTGCCAGGCTCAGTGTAGCCCCGAACAACCCTCACGCCACTCATGTATCCACCCCCAGCGAATCGTTCATACATTGTGGAGGTCACCCATGATAAGACGCCGTCAGAGTTGATGAAGGCTGTTGTTGCATCTTGATACGTAGTTACGGAGTTCATCCATGCACCGAAGAGCCGGTGTGTCTGTGGTCCAGGTGGTGGGCCCATTGGCTTCGAGGATGCATCGACTTGGGCAGCGGCCTGTGCCTTGAGGTTCTCCACAGATGCCTTGGGCGTTACATCTCCTTTCTTCGATTTCGGGTCGCTTCGCAGTTTAGGGGCTAACCAGGAATTAATTCTCCGTCGTTTGCTTGGCCGCTCTTCCGACTCACCAGGATAGAGCCAAGGTTTGCACTTGAGGTATCCCTCCTCCAGCTGAGCGGCTAGGTTCTCCTCACAGGGACGGAGACCCGAACTCTCTTGATAGAACCAGCTGCCACGGCGGACGTCGTAGACGGGGCCTAGCCAGTAGATTGGAGCTAGCTCTCGCTTTTCTATGTCCACATCGAAGAGGAAGTCTTCGTTGACTGGGACTTTGGTTCCACCATGCGCGGCATAATCTTCGGAATCGGCACTCAAGCCTCTCCGTGATCCTGAGAAGTTCCTGGAGGCACCAGCTTTACTTCGTTCTCTCTCAATCTCCGTATTCTCGAGGATGGTCTGGTAGGCCGCTTCGATGGACCGCGAGTCGTTGGGGGAGAAGGTGGCCCATTTCTTGGGGGGTTGAACAGGCTTCTCGTCGGGTTTCTTCCTGCCTTTTATGAGCTGTGGCTTCCTCTTCGGCACCTGCAGTAGAACATATCAGTAAGATTCAGTAAACAAGGGCGTGGGAGGCTCCTACATCAATGGCGTGAAACCACTTGACCTTGAGTGGTGGACAATCCGAAGGATATCTCCTCGCGCTTATGCCGTAGATGGGGTTCGTGCTATGGTCGCCTGTGTTACTTGTCTTGGGCGGAGGAGGTGGTGCTGGCTCCTTGGGCGCCGGTGTAGAGCTGCGAGCTCCAGACCAGGGGTTGATGGAATCTACTGCGGAAGCCCAGGTAGACTTCTCTGCCTTCTTATCGGCGGCTGATCCGGAAGCCATTTTCTTGTGCCATGCGGAAGAAGAAGCTCCAGGTCCCAGGGAAGACCAGGTCCTGGTTGAGGGGCGCCCGGCCTGTCTTCTAACTACCCGCGACAAGGCGGTGGGGAATCGGGATTTCTGCGGCGCCAATTTCGGAATCACGACCGAGAGGACGGTCGTGTCTGGGCGAGAGTTGTCCGCAAAGGATAAGTATCTGTATGGTGCGTGCGGGCAACGTCCGAGGCGGACAAGACGGATGGTGAGATCCGAGGTCGAAGCTCTCAGAGCTCTTGAGGAAGTGAAGTCAGCGCGAATGATTAGGACTGGCGTTGTGTCACAAATAAAGAATCTGACGAGTCAGCAGGCAAAAGATCATTAGTGGTGCATGCTTAAAAAGTTACAAATCATATAAATAGAAGTTGTGAGATGTCTTATTCAAAAACACGCCCCCAATGAAGGACAGTTCACATGCAACCAGTCAATGGAGCCGCCCCTCCACCACTGTAGGAAGGAGCTATTCGATGATGACGCACACGTGCAGGCCTTCAATGAGCCGCTCAACGGTGCCGCTAAATTGGTGGCCCGGCGAGTTCCGAGCACCCCTGTTTCTGTGGAATCCATGGAATCTGTGGAATCAGGGGTACAAGGTACCTGTGTGACGATCACATGGGGCACCCTTGGTCCCTTCCAAGATGTACGAATTGTATGTATATGTACCTACATATATGCCATTATACTATGTATATCTGACTTTGGACGGTCATCCAAGAACACCAGGATCCTGTCCTCAGAACTATATCGTTTGGTATATTCGGTATAATTCGAGGCTGTTCGTTCATGCCTACAGTCCAAACCATCTCCGAATACTGGCCAGTAAGGCAGGAATACCTTCTACATTGAAGATGGACTGGGTATCACCAGATCATCTACGTACTACCTAGGTAGTCTTCACTTCAACCGGACAAATTCAAGTAAAGTAACATGAGGTTGCCTAGCCCGTTCCCGTGACATCGCGTCCGCAGCGCGAGACCCTAGCACGGCACCCCGCGTCTAACCTAGAAGTACCTAAGGCATTTAGTTCATTGGTGACGTTTAAGTTGGCAGCACAAGACATGCCGAGCTTCATTGATTGAATGGACGTCCTCCGACCTGATGGCAAACCACGTTGGCCTCAAACCATTCAGACGCATTCTGAAACAGCTGATGAACTAAACTCACTGGCGAGGGGTAATTCGTGATGTGTGGAAGATACGCTCTCGCACTGGTAAGCCTTCCCGCGCCAACCCACCAGGACGTCACAATGCTAACTCCAAAACACAGCGTCCATCGCAGGTGCGCCAGATGCTTCAGGATGATTATATGCCCGTCGAAGATGCACCCGCTGACGACGGTGACGGCGCGCCTCGTCAGAGCTACAACTTCTGCCCGGGCTATCACGGAATTGTCTACAGGGCGGACGTGCCAGACTGGGGCGCCGGTCCACGCCGTGAGGCCAAGTCTACCAAGGATGCAAAGAACACAACCGGCGAAGAGCCTGAGGAAACCGGCGCACACGACGATGACGCTGCTGCTGCTGCCACCACGGAGGATACGGAGGGTGAGACTCACTACAAGCTCCAGTCTATGAAATGGGGTCTCGTGCCCTTCTGGACAAAACGCAACCCTGACTACGGTGCTGTGATGAAGACGATCAACTGCCGAGATGACTCCCTTGCTCAACCAGGTGGGATGTGGAGCTCGATGAAGGGGAGAAAGAGGTGTGTCGTGGTCGCTCAAGGGTTCTACGAGTGGTTGAAGAGTGGCAAGGAGAAGGTGCCGCATTTTGTGAAACGTAAGGACGGGCGTCTGATGTGCTTCGCTGGCTTGTGGGATTGTGTGCAGTATGAAGGTGAGTGCCAATGCTCATGTTCACATGGCAAACGTCTTAGGATATGGGTTAGAGCATGAGGCTGACTGCTTGCCCAGACGAGGAGCAAAAACACTATACCTACACCATCATAACCACCGACTCCAACAAGCAGCTCAAATTCCTCCATGACCGCATGCCCGTCATTCTCGACCCAGCGTCCGACAGGTTGAAGGCGTGGCTCGACCCGGCACGCTACGAGTGGTCCAAAGAATTACAGGGCTGTCTCAAGCCCTTTGAGGGTGAGCTTGAAGTTTATCCCGTGAGCAAGGAGGTTGGCAAGGTTGGCAACAATTCACCGAATTTCATCATCCCGGTCGCAAGTAAGGAGAACAAGAGCAATATCGCCAACTTCTTTGCGAATGCGCAGGCAAAGAAGGATGCCACATCTGACGTGGAAGTCAAAAGGGAGACAGGAAATAAAGGGGACGTCATGGGGACGAAATCGTTGGATGATGTAGTCGACAAGGCGGACGACGGAGGCATGGGAGTCTCACCTGCTAGTACGAAGAGAAAAAGAGACGAGGGCTCGGAGGATGATGAGGGCCCGACAAAGAAAAAGGAGCCCGCATCTTCTCCGGTCAAGGGCAAAACGACCCCATCACCTAGGAAGCCGGCCTCGAAGAGCTCCAGGGCGATCAGCGCAACCAGCAACGCAACGAAGAGTCCTGCTAAGGGGCAGTCGACCGGAACGCAAAAGATTACGAAATTCTTTGGGAATAGTGCCTAATGGCTGACGTTCGGGTCTGTGGTCTGTTGGTTTTTACCGAAAATGGCTTCAATGGTTGGAGTTCGGGATTTCGAGGTGCAATGGTTACGAGGTATGTGTGTTTATCGAACTTGTTTTGGTCGGAGTATATAGCGTTGGTGGTCTAGGAAAAGCCTATCTGTCACCCCGTCAGGTGGGCATAGAATGTTTGATTTCGACTTATAACGAATGCCCGTCTTCTTTATCAAGAGGCATGCTTCACAGTTTGTCTTTGATAACCTCCATCCTTGGGTATGATATCAGGGTTACAGGCTTCGTTGGTCAAGGGCCTCATCCTTCCACCGGAACGGGAAGCTCGTTGAGACATTGACCAGGCTTCGGTGCTGAGAGGCGATAACTGGCCCCGAGGCCCAACCTGTTAAACAACATATCTGGACGCCATTTGATCCTTGGTGTGATATCACAGTCCGAAGGATCACTGGAATCTGAAACCCATGGAAGAAGCTCGTCACTGACCAGGGCTCACTGGCTTCATCTGTGAGCAGGATCGTGTTCCATGTGACCAGTGTAACGATAGAAGAACGTTATACACTTCAAGGTTAGCCACCGGGGGGATTTAGACCAAGTTCGAAGGAAGTAGTATCGAACCAACGGTTCCGTCCATTACATGGTATGGACGAGGCTCAATGACATCTATAAGTCATATAAGACAGATAGAAGCAACGCAGACGAGGCCATACTTACTACAGGGTCGCCCAGCAATTGTCCCCCTACGAATCTTTTCCAGCCCAGTTCCAAGAACCATCTCACCCCTAATCTAACCATGAAGTGCACAACTCTCCTTACCCTCGCCTTGGGCTCCCTCGCCGCCGGCGCTGCTATTGACTCCTCCAACAAGCTTGCGGAGAGGGTAAGAGGAAACCCCTAGACCATCATCATACAACACCAAAGTAACATATACCTACAGAGCTGCACCTCCGACTGCATCGCCGAAGGTCGCCCGCCCACGCTCTGCGCGTCACTGTGCTCCAAGCGAGCCGTCGACGTTGACCTTGAGGTCCAGAAGAGGGTACGACCTTCCCATCTGGCTGCAACATCATGGCGGATCTTCATTTCTGTGGCCACTTAGCCCGAACTACTGCTGACCATTACTGCTCGTTTACTTTCACAGGAAAGCTGCTTCGAGGAGTGCGTTGCTTCGGGGAAGTCGCCGACCTTGTGCGCTTCGACCTGCTCTTGAGAAGGGGTGAAAACCGAGAGAAGAAGACGGGCTGGAGGACTATTCTAGCCTTGACTCTGTAACATGAGGGATTTGATGCCAGGCAAAGGCAACATATCCTCGAGATGATGTGCCCACACAATGACCTCGAGGTGGACATCCACAGCGTGAACAAGATTTGACAGGAATTCTACATTCAAAATTGAACTTTGTTCCTATGCAGGGTATCTCTGGGTATTTGTATAGGTAATTACGCGGTGCGCAAACGCCTTCCTTTTGATTCATGCATCAGATTCCATCGACTATCTCGATTCGCCATGCTTGGAGGGCCGAGCACCTTGAGGCTGGTCCCAGGTAGTGTCGTCCCAGGTAGCCTCGTCCCAGTCGCCATCATCAGGTTTCTCGACATCGTCAGACTTGCCCACCATCTTGACCATCTCTTCGTACACCTCCCGCGAGACATCGTCAGACAGAGCATCCATCTCGTCCTGGCGCTGCTGTCTTTCGTCCCGCGGTAATCGCTCCTGCTGATGATCGCGCTCACGGATCTCGTCCTCGATCAGCTGCTGCTTTTCCCGATGGCGCTTCTCGTCCTCGACCTGGGCCTGCTCCATGGCCATCTTCGTCAGCCTGTTCTGCTCGACCGTCCGCTCCATCAGCCTGATCGCCCTGCCCTTATCAGATATGTAGGAGAACGCCCGCAGCGTCCAGTCATCGCTCTTGTAACCCGCGGCCTCGAGGCGGCGCATGGCCTCGACGGCCTGCTTCGTCCTCCCCAGCTTGGCGTAGCTCGCGGCCAGGGTGTTCCACGTCACGAGGTTGGGGCTGATCCCGTGGTGCTGCATGAGCTTGATGACTTGCTCGGCCTGTCCTGGCAGCTGGTTGAACATGAAGGCTTTGAGGAGGATGCTCCAGGTGTGCACGCTGGGCCGGGGGTGTCGAATGGGCGGCGACGCTGCCTGCTCTGGCTCTGTGCCCGCGGGGGTTGTTTCCGCATCTGCCATCGAGGATTCTGGATTGGCATGTTCCTGGTCCAGGACTTCTTCGGGGTGACTGTAATGTGCCTCTGTGCCGTTAACTAACGGCGAATCATCTGGAAGCGCCGCACCGTTCCGGAATGGGAGTGGCCCGTCGACTGGCGGAGACGTATGGGCATCCAATGGAGAGGATTCTACCCCTTCTTCAAGATCGTTGAAAGCCTGTTCAGCCCCGGACACTGACGGCGAATATTCTGGAAGTGGTGTCTCTGGTTTTGACGATGATGATAGGTCCTCGGTTGGCAGTGGGGTCTCTGCGTTCGACACATGTGATGATCCATCGGGTGGCTGAGAGGTCGGCGTGGCTGATGGTGAAGTAGATGTCCCAGCTGCAACCGGGTCGAAATCCCTCATCATGTCTCGAATGATGTCGAGCATGACGCGTAGCGTGCCTTTCCACTTGAGCAGAGCTCTGAGGACAATGTCATGGATGAGAGAGCCCTGCTCCCGAACAAGAAGCTCCGCAGTTGGATCCCCCTGCTTGAGCAACTCCCGGAAGTGGGAGTAGAAGATAATTACATCGTAAGGCCTGGGAAGATGTCGAACAAAGCCCATGAGCATGATCCCGAGCGTTGCAGATGATGGCTGCCACAGTTCCCTGGGAGGCAGCGGCCGGAGCTCGACAAAGGCTCCTTTCATTTGAGTCGGAATAATGCCCTGTAAGTCCATCCAGTCGCGAACTTCAGTGAGCTGCGCCGCTATGAGCGGTCTCAGAGGCTGAGGATCAAAGAACCGCGTGAATATCGCATTCATTGGCCCCCAGACCATGTAACGTGGCCGACGTGGTCCTCCTTTCTGCCGCGGCTCCTTCAAACAGGCCAGGAATGTAGCATGTATGAGGTCGTTCCAGATGTAAGGGTCATGTATATTGGATTCACGAGCCTCCACCGCGAACCGAATCAAAGTATCGAAGTCTCCGCACGACTTGCAACCGTTGATGATGACCGAGTATGTGTACGGATCTGGATCTATGCCATGTTGCCTCATCACCTCGAAGACGTCCAGTGCCGTCGCGAGCTCTTTCTTGAGGCAGAGGTCCCGGATGATGGCCGTGTAAGTGATGACATTCGGGACCAAACCCAAGTCAAGGATGCACTGGAAGAGCTCGGCAGGTGTAACATGATCCTCGTCCATTGCCAACAGGTCAATCTCCTCAAAGGTGAGAATGGAAGAGCAAAGACTGGCCCCGACTGGCGTATTGATATCCAGTGCATTACCACCGCACAGATCTCGCATGATATCAAGCGACACGAGCTTCGTTTCTGGCGCCCTTGCAAGGCGCCTTGCGAAGTGCAGCATCGTGTACCTATGCAGCGGCTGTTCACCCTCAATGAGCTTTTTGAACCATGATGCCACTTTTTCTGCTGGAAGAGCGTCCATAATAGCGTGTATGGAGTTCTGGGTGAGCTGGATGTACTGCGTCGTACTGTGATCGATAATGTAACCAGCCAACTCGGCCAGAGTCACGGCGAAGGCTTTTTTCCCGGCCGGATCCAACTTGCCAAGGTGCATCGACAGATACTGAAGAGCATCTTCAACCATATAGGAATGCGGAATGGTGTCCGCGCAAAGCGCTTCCAGGACTATAGGTGCCCTTTCGGGAACGAATTTAAGCGCGACATATAGCAGAAGCCTGTCTCTCTCCCTCTTCGTTTTTTCCGGGAGGTGCGAATGTAATATGGCCCTCATGGTCTCGACATTATCATGTATCAAAAGCCAATTTAGCATTTTGAGTTCCCTGGGCGCTGGCTCTGTAGACTGGGAATTGTTAAGCCCTGCGAAGTTCTGTTTCCAGTATTTGAACTCTGCAACGGCAACTGCCGGGCTCATCCCCACGATCCTGGATTTCAGAAACGAGAGTTGATTTTTGTCTCTGCGACTTGGAGCCGGAAGAGCCCGCACTTGCTCTGAGGAGGACTTAGCCTCTGCTTGCTGCGTACTGTCTGCGCCCAAGTTCTGCGGTTCGGGGAAGTCGCTTGTCGTCGATACATCATCAGCCTCGTCCGCATTCCCGTACTTCTTTTGCGCATCATTATCAAATGCCTCATCAATCGCCACGACTTGTATATCTTCCTGCAGTGGCTGCGAGGGTCTATCAAAAAGTAACCATTCCGGTTCAATCTTGCATTTTCGAAAACTCCAAGGAACCCTTCTGAAGTGAAATCTGTGTGAATATGTGAAACCAACCGGCTCCTCGGGAAGTCGGTCGCCTGCGACGTGCACCGGCTCATCTGTCGAATTTTGGTGATCCGTTGTCGAGGCCGGATTCTGGTTGCTGTGTTCACGACCGTCGTAGGGTTCTCGGTTGCCCCTGTCGATGGGAACATCCAGGGAATGAATCGCTCGACGGGTCGGCCGGGGCAAAAGCTGGCCTAGCTGTCGCCGTCGTGGAGGAATTCGCCATGGTTGCCCGAGTCGCAGGAGGCATGAACGGCAGACGTACTGCATACTACTCAGCTCGTGTCTGTTGTTGAAAGCCGTCTCATGAACGGCAGTTTCTCTTTCATAGCCCCATTGACAGTGTATTTCTTGGTCTATGGAAGCATTATTGTCGCGGTATCGTTGTCAAGGTGGTGGAATGTCGAGCCTGATATATAGCGGTCGGTGTTCGTGGGTTTGTATGTCGTAATGGTCCTGAGGTCTTCTTCCTATCTGCCCTGGTAATCTATGTAAGTACGTAGTGCTTCCAGGACTTTTTGATCGCGACAGGAGCTCGGGCCACTTTGCGCAAGCTAAGCTCACCCGCCGGGTGTCGCATTATTTCGGCACTGCGGTGGCCTGTGCTCACCCACCCAACTGGTACAAGTACGTACAGCCAAGCAATGCATGGATCAAGCTTACGGTTCCTCCAGGAGCACTGTCTTGTAGCCTACTTCACAAGCGATGCTGGAGTGCTTCGATTCGCTCTTGAGCTCTCTTGAGAAAGAAGCGTCTTCCTCCAACCCCCTATTTCACCCATTGACAACTCTCCCAGTCAAGAAGTCTAAGTGCCCCCAGCGTTCGAGGGCTGGGATGTCCCTTGATGGTCTTGTGCAGCAGCGTAGCTCATGTTGTTAATCGATCGCCGTGTGTGTTGGCATCATAGGGAGAGGAGCATCACCACATCCCACTCTTTGGCTGACCAGTTGATCGCCATCTTGCAGCCGCAGGATTGTACTACAGACGCGAAGGAGTCAAGCGTGAGCGACTGCGGGTCAGTTATGGAAGTATTTGGGTTTGTGTCGTTCTCTTGTTCCCCGTGGAGATGTTCAACAATTCCTACTGAGGCATCCGTCCCTTTTTGCATCTTTACGAACACTACAATTTCCTCTTCTCTTATTACTGTTATATCTCAGACGAGTGTCTGTCTCCGGAGCTGTCCAAGTAGCAAATATGGCATTGCTCAACTCGAATGAAATCCTTGAAATCAACAAGAAGATCAAGACCTTTGTCATCGTCAGAGCCGGTTCCACAGCTGCGGATGATGTTGACTTATTCGTTGTTACGCCGCCACCTGCTGTTCAGGATACTGCTCATCGCGCACCAGTGCAGTCGATGACAAGTGTTTGCAACACTTGTCAGTGCGCGCTCGAATATTTCTCCTACTATCTCGACACAGCCAAGTCAGGCGGTAAGGCTGCTGTCGAGCATCTCCCGGCGTCCTATCTGCTACACGCCGGGGTACAGACGCTACTGAGTGGCGATGATGCCGAATGCCATCTGTGTGTACTCATCATGGCCGATCTGCGAACCAAACGGCTGGCCCTGGAGTCGATCGATCAATCAAACATCGAGATGTGCTGGCGATCGGAGGAGCTGACACCTTCACTCATCCACTTTGCCTTGACGCACAAGGGGCATGAGAGAACCACAAACAATTACTGGAACTTCTTCAAACTGCAACTATGGCCCTGTTCCGAGTTCGATTTGGGGCTGTTCGGGGAGGAGTCGTCTTCAGAGTTTGAGCGACACGGAAATACTGGCTCAGAGCATTCTCGCGACAGAGCTGTCCAGTGGCTTTCTCGCTGTCAAGCAAATGAGGACGGAAGGCATAACCAGTGCAATCAACGACGGAGTGGCTGGCTTCCGACACGCCTCTTGGACGTCACAGATGCGCTGAAGACATCAGTATTGAAGCTCGTCACGCCCCATGACCACCCAGATGCATTTGTCTCCAATGACCAATACTTGACGCTGAGCCACTGCTGGGGTGCATGGGGTTCTAAAGAGTTGCCCGTCTTAACCACTGAGAACCTGAACGAGAGGCAGACTCAAGGCCTAGACATTTCGCTGCTGCCGCGAACGTTCAAAGATGCCTTGGAGATCGCCCAGTGGTTCCAAGGTCAGTTGCGTCCAGCCCGGAATCGAAGAACTTAGTCTAACACTTTTTGTAGTACGATGGCTATGGATCGACTCACTTTGCATTGTACAGGACAGCACGGACGACTGGGAGCAGGAGGCTGTTATGATGTACAGTGTTTATAAGAATGCACTCCTCAACATCTCGGCCGACGACTCCAATGATGCTCGATGGGGTTGTTTCAGAAACAGACATCCACTGACCGTCTGTCCAATGCGCCTCCAGATCCCCGGCCTGGACGACTGGGCTGCATGGCTCGCCCCCGATTCCAATGCCATATTCGGGGCCGTTAGCAAGGCCCCGCTGGCCAAACGAGCATGGGTATTTCAAGAACGACAGCTTTCGCGACGAGTTCTTCACTTCACAAGTAGCGAGCTGGTCTGGGAATGCTGCGCCGAAGGGCCACACTTCGCGTGTGAGATCTTCCCAGAGGGGGCACCTCTCAAAACGGTCTTCGACGATAGACCCAAAATACAGAGCACCTTTGATGTTTCGAGCTCAGCCGAGCCGTATAAGGCCTGGGATAGGTTGTGCGAGGCATATTCTGAAAAGACGCTCAGATACGTCACCGACAAGGCCGTGGCTCTTTCTGGACTTGCCCAAGAGTTTCAAGCATCTTGTCCCAACGACACGTACGTGGCGGGGTTGTGGCGTTCCAGGCTCCCGAACAGCCTTCTCTGGAAGTCTTCGAGCCAATCTGGACGTCACGAGACACATGAATATATTGCACCATCCTGGTCATGGCTCTCCATAGACGGATCGATCTCTCACCATGCGCCTTCTGAGACGGAACATTCCCTCATCGACATAATACGCGTTGCTACGGATCCCGCAATCCCGTCGGAACCCACTGCCTCGCTCCGGAGCGCTTCTCTTCATCTCCGGGGTTACCTACGGCCGGTCGAGATCAGACCGGACTATGAGAGGAAGCCATGGTATATGTTGGCCATCGGGGGCGGCAAGCGGCACAGACTCATTGTCAAGGACGGGGGCCAAGAGATAGTGAACGATCACCGTCTCAGCTTTGGCTTCTCCTTTGACGTCCCGTCCGAGGAGAACTCCGGTCCCACCTCTGTGGCGGGCTATTTCCTGCCGGTGTGTATCGAGCAGCCGACCGAGTCGGCCGGGAAGGTCATCAGGGGTCTGCTCGTGGAGCCTGTGAGCGATGACCTGATGACGTTCCGGCGCATAGGTATCATGAGCGTTGAGGGTCCTCAGTGCCTTCCCATTCAATACAGGCTGAAGAATCACCAAGACAATGACGACGACAGCAAGGAAGAGAACAGCCCATTGTGGAGTGCTCTGGAAGACCTCATGAGGCCAAGCTACGAGGAACTCGAAAGTTTGAGGCAGGACACAGAGGACGACGACGGGAAGGCAGAAAGTCAATCGGGGGCAAACGACAGGGACAACGAGACCCAAATCGGAGCAATTGAGACTGAGGAACAGGACGTCGAGGGAAGATTAGCAGAACTGACGGTCAAAGAGGAGGAGGCAGTGGGAGCGGAACTGGACGGCGAAAAGGAAGGCAATGATGCCGTGGATGACCCCCAGCCGAAGGTGGACCTCAGCTCGATTGACGCTCTCGAGAGGATGTATGCCCTAGACTCAACATTCGTGAAGAGCGAGCTCGAGGCTCAGTTCGAGTGGTTAGTTCCGCAGCGGATTATACTGGTGTAATAGACAGATTCTGCTCCGGGTATATAACTTGGTCACAATGTAACAGACCAAATTTAAACCTGAGAGTAGACCCCCAAGGGTTGGTGATGAATTGGAGATCTTGAGCCTTGATTTTAATTTATTTGGGGGATTATAATGAACGTTCGAGCGTGATTCGGATATTTGGAACAGATGAAGTTTTATAAAATTCATACATGCGATGACCCTTTCTTTCCATGCTCTGCCCATAGCAATCGGCAATGTGTGTGATAAGTATAGGGTCAGTTAATAAGGGGGACATATTGACACTGTTGAGGGTTCGGGTTATGGTGGTCTCTTTCTTGGCCTGCCTGCCGAGGGCCGCCAACAAGGGTGCTGTGCCTGCCATTGCATCTAAACATTGTCAATTGTTCAACGATCTCATTACATGCTCGTCGTCAACAACACCGCCAAAAACCACCAAGAGTCAATCAACACAGTCCTATCTGCGGAATCAACATACCCGTTGAACTCCAGATCTACCGGCCTAATCTCGATATTCATAGTGCAAAAATGTCAGCACCACACGCAACCCTGAGCGCCGCCACAGACGACCGCAAGGCGCGGCTCGCAAAACTCAAGTCCCTGAAACGCAAACAGCCCGAAGACGAGATCGTGCCCCCAGAGTCAGACCGCCATGTCTCCCCCGCACAACCGGCACCAGCAGCCGCCGGGGAGGAAGAGAAACAAGAACAACAAGAACAAAAGCAACAGCAGCAGGAGCTCGAGAAGGAGACGGCGAGGATACAGCTGTCGGGGCGCAACTACGACCCGGAGACCAAGGGGCCGAAACTAGGCTTCGAGGCGCCGCCGACGCTGGGCCCGGACGAGAAGACGCTCGAGGAGCAGGCGGCGGAGCTGGAGGCCGAGATCAGGAGGAAGGCGGCGGAGGAGGCCAAGGAGGACAAGGGCATCGACCTGTTCAAGCTGCAGCCCAAGAAGCCGAACTGGGACCTCAAGAGGGAGCTGAACAAGAAGCTGGACGTGCTCAACGTCCGGACGGATAACGCCATCGCGCGGCTGGTGAGGGAGCGGCTGCAGGAGAAGAAGGTGGAGACGCAGAAGAAGGACGGCAACGTGGCGGATGGGGAGGCCGTTGCGGCGGGTATGGAGGGCGGGGAGTTGGAGGAGATTGTGCGGCTTAGGGAGAGGGAGGAGGAGGCGGAGGAGAGGAGAGAGAATGAGGCCATCGATGCCGCATAAGCTGCGACAGCAGATGCACATGGCGATGCTGGTTGCGATGGTACCATACGGTAACATACTACGTATGAGGAGTCTACTTTCCGCTCACGAAGGATTATTGATCAGGAGCATGGACGAGCTCGATGGTTGAAAAGATGACAAAAACACAACTGCATCTGAAAGGCGTACCCGGGGAGGTGTTACTTGGTTGGCAAAATTCCACTTGCATTACTTGTATTAGAGTACGCAAAATTGATACCCGGATCTATCTATTCATGGACTGCGTCAACGCTAACCGCTTGCTGAAGGGACTCAGACTGCGCTCCCGTGGTGGCTCGGGCTGGGGTGGAGGGGCTCTTCGCCTCGGGGGCTCTTCCCGGCCTTGGTCCTGGCCATCGTGTCGATCCCTATATTCCCTGTAGGCTCCCCCATCCGGGCGCCGTCGGTCTCTGGGAGCTGGACGACCCGGCGATCTTGAATCGTGCCGCCGGTTACGCCTTTGGGGCCGCTCGCCATCAGACTCGGATGAGTAGCGTCTAGCACGAGGAGCAGGACGTTCCCGCTGGAGAGAACCGTCACGTGGTCCTGGCCGAGACCCTGGACGCTCATCGTACCGATCGTGACGAGGGCGGTGGTCTCTGACTGGGCTGGGAGATCGTCCATGACTGAGGTCGCTAACGGAGTCGATAGACCTGCTTCGCCTGTGCCGCCTCGGTGGCGGCGATACATCCCGAGCCCGTCGTGGAGGTGGTGATTTGGCAGATCTCGTGGAGATGGTAGATACCGAACCCACAGAGCTGGAGCGTTGGCGTTTCGAATCATGCTCTCGCAGTCCCATCTCGTCGTCATCCTCTAGATCTCGCTTGCGTGCCCGCTCCGCCTCCTTCTTAGCCAGCTCCTCGTCGGCTACTCCCTTTCTGTTCCGGCATCAGCTTGAGTATCCTTAAAATAACACAAAGGGGACAAACGTACTTCTTCGTAGCTGAGTCTGGCGCTTCATTGGTGAGCTTGGGGACCAGCTTGGGGTTGAGCAGTTGCTGAGTCCGAGATGGTCTAGGATTGTATGGACGTTCCTGAACACCGGTCTTACACTCGTAAGAATAGTGTCGTGCTGAGAAAGTTAGCTTTTTGGACATTAAAAATAACTGATTCCGGAGACATATCTCGTTTCAGGCACTTTTGGCATTGTACGTTTGCTGGAGTTGACTGCCTTGGCCCCCCACGGCCCCTATAAGAGTACATCGTCGAATAAGATGAGGGTATGAAGATGGTGGCAGACCGGTGGCTTGTGAACCGGTAAGTAATTTGAGGCTTCTCAGGTCGTTCAATGTGTTGTGAGAGGTTGAAAAGCCCCCTTGTTCTAGACAGGTAAGCTGTGAAATTGGTCTGAGATGAGTCCGAGCTGGTAGGCAATCGGTCCGTCTTCAAGGGTGAGGTTATGAGGCTGCCTCGTTTGTAGGCATCAAATCAAGCTTGAGAGATGCTTACCTCAGCTTCAGCAGAGCAGAAGTTAGGAGTTGCAAGGAGTTCCCTTTTAAAGGTCACGTGAATTTGACAGACTGGCACTAGGTAGGAACGGGTTGGGCGCTCCGGCTCACTAGCGCCATTGCCCATCTGCCTCGTTTCCCCTTCCCTTTCTGAAGCAACCCCCCAAAAGGCCTACGAAATCTAGTAGAGTCGGTTCCTGAAGCTATTCGCAACATATTCCCCTCCCACGCGTGGACGAAGAGAAAGAAAAGCGGATGGAATCACCTTGATTTCCATCAGCTCTACGTCCTCTTCCGCCCCCGAATTGGAACCATCGGGGCACTGCCATTGTGTTCAGTTGCCGCGCCCGTCAGATTCTTAGTTGCCTTTTGATCGGTTGGACCTCTTTCTCCAGCTGTATTACTTTACTGTGGAGGGGCGGACGTCAGCTCAGCAGCACAGCACAGCACAACAGCGCAGCACCCGCTTTTTCCAAACCGCACGGTACCTGAGAGCACACCGAGCCAAGTGCCTTGTCTAATCCATCCCTACATATACCTCGGTGCGACCGAGTCTCCCAAAAGTCAACATCGCAGCAAGCAGCACCACCACCAGCAGAAAGCATCAACCTCCATCTCTTTCACCACCACCACCACCACCTCACCTCACCGGCAACAAAGCTTGCAGCCTGCTTTTCAGCCCCCGAAGCCGAAGCCTGAGCCTGTGCCTGAGCCTGTCGCTTCGACCTGTTCATTCGACCTGTCCATTCGACCCGTCCCTAGCGACTGCGGCTTGCCTGTATCGCCTCGAATTTACGGATACGACGAAGCCAGGCGGAATCCCCCCCCTGATCGATCGACGATATAGTCCTGGCAGGGGCACTTAAAGAGTCTCTCCGACAGACCACATCCCACCAAATGAACCTCAGTTCTCGACAATGAGCACCTGTACCCTTTTCTCGACCGGGACCGCCTTGATCCATTTTGTTCCTTAGATTTCTCATCTGCCGATCGTTTTAATTTCATTTCCTGGATCGATTGAACTGCACATACTGGACGAGAAGCTCGCCTCACGGGACCGAGTATATTCTCCGACTTTGGCGATCGTATCAACTACACATTATCAGTCGTGAGATATGGCGACAGTAAGAACGACTATGACTGACGTCAAGAAACAAAAACTTTCATTTGCGAAGGTGAGTTCTCCCGATATTACACTCCACTGGGAACCAACTAACGTTACATGGCAAAAGGTCCTTGCCTCTGCGCCTACAGACAATAAACCGATGTCACCCACCGCCCGAGATGCGAAGCCGAACAGTGGCAGAGACAACCAAACGCCAACGTCTTCCAACCCCTCGGGCCGAAATACGGCAGCGAATCCAGTTATAGCCAATGGCGCTTCTGCAACAACTGAGAAAACGACGACCGCGGAGGCTACTGAGCCTTCAGGTCATGACCAAGTCACCGATGGACTGCGTAAATTGAACATAGCTTCGAACGCGACTCCTAGCCTTGTGGTCAACGGTGCCAGCTCAACCTCCACTGAGCAATCCTCCAAGGCCCAAACTCCATCGGACGAGGCTTCTCAGAAGGCCGACTCCAACTCTGAGCTTGGAACCAAGCCTCCAAGCCTCGATGGCAAGAGCATCACCTCCGGGACGACGTTCAATGCTTTGGACGAAAAGGAGTCCCTCCGTCCAGATGACAGCGCGAGTGTAATGGCAGCTGAACAGGATGACGATATCTTCTCCATCCGAGGCTCTCTAATTGCTGGCTCGCGTATGGGCTCTGAGGTGGCAGCACGAGTTCACCGTATCCAATTGGGCGATATGCCCCCACGCAGTGTCGCACCCCAGCATGTCATTGTCGAGTCCGGCCCCCAGGGCGCGGTTACTCCTCAAAGTACCTCATTGGAGCAACAACCCGTCACTGACGCGAAGATTGCCCTTGTTGGCACTACATCTGCACCAAATGGAATGTACGGGCAGCATCCAGATGAAAAGCTCCTGGAGGCTATGCAGTCCCAGAAAGATCGCCTTTTCCTGCTGAAGTTGGAGGAGATGGTCATTGAGTTTGTGCAGGATTCAAAGTAAGTCACTATCCCCACAGATGACGACAATGCTTCATTGTAAGCCTTTTACTAAAATGTAACAGGGAGCCTTTTATGGACCTGCCTCCGTCCAATTCTTTTTGCAGGATGTTGACCCACAAGTTGGCTGATTACTACCACATGACACATTCTTTTGAAGCTGGTGCTGGGGGAGTTCGTATTTTCAGAACACCTTTCTGTAGAGTTCCCCCTTCATTGGCCAGCATTGCGCAGAGCGCTTCTGCTGCCAGCACACCTCCTCCCATGGTGATGCCCAAGAAGATCATGAGGCGTGGAGAGGCCGGTGACCTAGGTCCTGGCGGTTTTGGGTTTTCTAAGCCGAACTCTGAGTCCGGAAGCGACGCCAAGGACAAGGCAAACGGCAAGGAGAAGTAAGTTACACTGAGAGATTGTACAATGAGCATATGTAACTAACGTCTGGTGTCTAGAATGTCAAGGGAAGAGCGAGAGGAGGCTTACAACAAGGCCCGTGAGAGGATTTTTGGAACTGCAAATACGGAGACATCCACACCAGGTAAGAATGCCTCCTGCTGGCTTCCTCACGATAATACTGACAGCCCACTAGATAATGATGAGAGCAACGGTATATCTCGCGCTAGCTCTGTTTCTACTCGGGATAAGTCCAACGGCGGCAAGAAGGCGAGGAGACGTCGAGATTCGGATAACTTCGATACTCGATCCAACTATGTTGCCTATGCACCTGCTTATGGACACCCTCAACAGGCCACTTGGGTTCAGCCACACTATATGCCGGCGAACACCCAATTCAGTGGTCCTGTCCAGCAGCCTTACCCGGCGCAAATGCCAAACATGTACGCTCCTCCAAGCCAGCAGTATCCTCCGATGTTGCCTGGTAGCAGTTATGGCCCGCAGTATAACAACATGTCGAACGTAAGTCAAAACACCATCGTCTTAGGCTGTCAGAATATTTATTGACAAAATTCGTAGCAATACTCCCAGCCGCCAGGTCCACCTCGGTACCAGCCTCCAGTGAACTCGATGCCTCCTGCACCTTATGTGCCGCCGATGCAGGGTCCGCCACCATCTCAGCATGGTTGGCAGCAGCCGCCACCGCCGCCGCCGCCCAGCTTCAACCAGAGCCCTTACCAGTCTAGGGCCACGCCAGCGGGCACGCCAGGCATACCCTACGCTTATGGTGCTCTTCCGGCCAACGCTAATCCCAATGACCCCAAGAGCCAGCACCCCATTCCTGGGAGCTTCAACCGTCATGCGTTCAACCCCAAGACACAGTCTTTCGTGCCTGGCAACGGCATGCCCCCTATGGCACCCCCTCCTGGCCCCTACAACGGCTATGGACCACCTCAGCAGGGAAGTCCTCAGATTGCGCCGCCTCACCTTGCCTATGCTGGGTACCAGGCAGGTCCTCCTCCTATGGGGCAGCCTTCATATGGCAACACTAGTGGATACAACATGATGAGACAGGGATCTAACAACTCCCTCCCTCCGTATCATGCTCCTCCACCCGCTGCGCAGCACCCCCATGTCCCTCATCAGCTGCCGCCTCACCCTCCTCCTCAGGGACCGCCTCACATCCCTAACAAGCCCACCATGCCCCAGGGGCCTGCCATGTCTCATGGACCACCATATAGCAACCTGCCGAACTATGGCAACCCAGCGGCCCTGCCGCAGAAACCAACGACTTAGGAGGAGATTGTAGCAGCAGCAGCATCGGGTGGTGTTTTGCGGGTGAAGGGATGATTAACATGACGGCGTCACGGAATTTCGGAAGCATACAGGCGTTCAAGGGGGTGGGAAGAGGGGGGTGGGGGGGAGGGACTGGTCTTCGACCATCATCAATCATATATCGCCATGGCTAGCGTTTCAGGGAGGTGTCTTCCCGCATTTTTTCGATCCTCATATGGGACCAAAAAAGGCTGCACTACTCGCTAGAAGGTCGATTGATGACTCTACTACACTTAGAACATTCATAATGCGATACATTTTTCACCCAGACACACACACACATAATGAAGACTTCCTCAGGTTTTCTTTTTTTCTTTCCTTTTTTCGTGCAGTCCAACTTGATTGAGTTGTCTCCATTTTCTGGTACCTGGACACACACACACACACACACACAAGAGTGAGTGAGCGTATCCCTAAATTCAGTGCCAATAGAATTAGATTTTTCCACATGCCGACGATCTAATCCGTCCTGAACGCCAATCGAGCTATCACTTTTTTTCTTCCGTGGCAGCATCATCTTGTCTGCCCCTGCCCCTGGCCCTGCCCCCTCCTGGTCTCCTGAGACGAACAACCGCGACTTGATGATGAAGCACAAATCGCGCGTCTCACCCACCACCACCCATGCCGCCATGCGTGCTATCCCCGAGAAACGCAGCAGAGCATACATGTACCGACAGCCGTTCCTTTTCCTCGTTACTTTTCTATAGAAATCCTTTGAAAAAATAAAAGATATCTGAGGGAATAATCGAGGATCTTGACGAGTTTTTTTTTAGTAGGGTTTCTTTGGTTGTTGGTTTACTCGCCGTTCTCGCGGGGCTCACGAGGCTCCCTGGGCTCCCTAGGCTGACCACCTCCCCTTCCGCCGCGGCCACCACGCTTGCCGCCCCTCTGTCCCCGCTCACCCCTCTCGCCCTTGTTGTTGTCGCCCTCGCCGTCCTTGCCGCCGCCCTCCTTGCCCTCGTTGAGGGTGCTCGTGGCCAGCCGTTGGGCCAGGTCGATCTGGGTGCGGATGGTGTTTGCCAGGTAGCTGACCATGAGGACGTCCTGGATGTGGTTGTTGAAGTCGTGCTCGATGCTGAGGGGGTCGACCTTGGGGGCGAGGGAGAGGTTGTTCATCATGTACTGGCCCAGGGCCTGGTTGGGGTCGCGCTCCTCGTCGAGGATCTCGCCGACGTAGCCGGAGCTGCGCTCGAGCAGGTCCTCGGTCTGGGTGAGGGCGGTGGCGAGGCCCTCGATGTCCGGGACGAGGCCGGCGGAGCGGTTCTCGTTGCTGGCGGCCGAGGCGATGGCCTCGAGGGCGGAGCGGTCGGCGTCGCCGGTGGAGAGGCGGTGGGGCACCTCGATGAAGAGGCAGGACTCGGCGGCGCGGTCGGCGCTGACGGCGGCCGGGGCCGAGATGTAGCACTTGGTCTCGATGTCCTGGCCGGGCTCGGTGGAGATGGTCAGGTGGATGGCCGGGTGGGGGAAGGTGCCGGTCTCGGGGGAGGCGAAGAAGTTCTGGATCAGGGCGGAGAAGGAGTTGAGCTCCAGGCGGGTGGCGTACCAGCCCAGGAGGGTCTCGCGGGGGTTGGCCTTGAGGGAGAGCTGCAGCATGGTGCGCTGGTACTCGACGTCCACCTCGACCTGGTCCTCATTCTCGACGTGTGGGATCGCGAAGCAGTTCCGGACCTCGACCTCTGTGCCGTCCTCGGAGCGCACGCCTATGAGGGCGCCGATGACGCGGGGTTTGGGCGCGCTGGGGTCTGTGGAAGGGTCGGTGATGTCGTCGTGGCGGGTTGCGTGGTCGAGGATGGAGAGGACAGCCTGGAAGGAAGGGAAAGGTGGTTAGAGGTTTTGTGAAATAGGTGGTTGGATGGGGTGTTGGGATGGGTCATATATGAGATGTAGAGGTCAAGCCAAGCCAAGCCAAGTCAAGTCAAGTCAAGTCAAGTCAAGTCGAGTCAAGTCCAAGGTGAAGGAAGGGAAGATGACAAAAGGGTAAGGGCAAGGGTAAGGAAGACACAACGGAAGGGGTACATACTTGAGGCTGGAGGTTGACGGTCATGGGGGAGATGTTGGTGTTGAAACCTGGCACAGCGGGCGCGATGGGCCTGGCCAGGTGGAGGAACTCCTCACATTCTATCGCCATCTTGAAGGACTGGGGTTTTGGGGATCAAGCCTGAAAATAGGGGGGGGATGGGGATGGGACTGGCGAAGAGAAGTATTTTTGAGGCTTTGTAAAGGTTAGGAATGTTTTCGTTCAAAGAAGTTGGGACCCCGCTATGGTTTGGGACTTCACTTCAAGTTGGTGTTGGACTTCTTGTTGCAAATTTCCGCCCGTTTTTGTCACCTTTGTCGGGTCAAATTGTGGGGTCACTTTTGCCTTTGTGTGCGCTATGTGAGTGCTAAATTGACGGGGGTGCAAGTTGAAGTACTAAAGACACTAACTACCTAGGCAGGCTAGGTACTACTGCTACCCACCAGTTGACCTGGGCCTGCTGGGCCTGGCACTACCAACTGTGGGCACCACCACCACCTGTGGGCACACCACCACCCTAATACAGTACCTAAGTACCTAGGTAGGTAAGAAGTAGGTAAAGGTACCGATAAGATAAGCATTCTCACTTCCTGGAACTTTTTTGCAGGGGGGGTGTCCGTTTCAACACCACCTCCATTCCAACTCTCTTTTCTTAATAAGTATTCCTTTCCTTCTTTTTGAAAAATTGAATTGGTAAATTCATAACCATACACACAAGGCTCAATACACAACGATCCAATCTTCCACAAGAATGGGTCCAAGAGGTAGAGCTGGTTCCCGTGGAGGTTCATCATCCCGAGGACGAGGCAGGGGCGGTGGTGGCGGAGGAGGAGGTCGAGGTAGAGGAGGCGGTAGAGGAGGACCAAGAGGAGGAGCGAGGGGAGCAAGAGGAGGACCCAGGGGTGGTCGAGGTGGTCGTGGTAGAGGTGGCGGCGCATCACGACCTTCGGGGCCAAGATTTGACAGCGCACGCATAGAGTATAGGTGAGTAAATGAATTATCCTTATCCTTATCCATCCATCCATCCATCCATCATATGAACTGTGCAGTAGCTAACTATATTCATCAAAAGTGACTCGGAAGAAGAAGAGTCTGGGGATGAGGGTTCTGAGGTCGAAGAAGAAGACGACGAGGAGCTCGCAAGTGGCTCCGATGATGATGATGAGGGCAAGGCTGCGGCTCGTCCTTACATGGCTCTCATCCAGAGTCTTACTGCAGAATCCGGTGCTCCCCACGCAAAGCGGAGAAAGCTGGATCATCAAGCACCGCAGACGGAGAAGTCAAACGACGAGCCAGTAGATGAGGCCAAGGACCTCGATCACGTCGAAGAGCCAGAAGAGACGCCAGAAGACGCTGAAGAAGGAGACACGTTCGATGGGGATGTTGATGACGACGAGGTAGTCGACACCTCGGATCCCTTCGATGGTCACTTTGGCGCAGCGGATGAGGAGATCGTAACGAGAAGATTGAAAGCTATCGAGGAGGCAAAATGGACTACCAAGAAGGTCGCCACAAAGGGTACCAGGACAGTACTCAATGCGCCGGATACAGGCGACGAGAGTGACCAGATCCCGGTGCCAACCCCGGTGGCTAGTTCCTCAGACCTGCGTCTCAAGCACAGGTTGCAAGAGTCTATGAAGGAGAAGCGGAAGTTTGATGCCGTTGAGCAGTCACTCGCGCCATACTTGTTTGGATACCGGGATCTGCTCTATTGCGACAGGAAGCTGAGCAACAGCAAGAGCGTACGACGCCTGGCTTGTCTTCACGCACTCAACCATGTCTTCAAGACTCGAGACAGGGTGATCAAGAACAACGCCAAGTTCGCCCACCAGAACAAGGACGAGGAGCTTGAGCTCCGCGACCAAGGCTTCACCCGGCCAAAGGTACTGATGATCGTACCAACCCGCGAATCAGCGTACAGGATGATCGAGACGATGGCCTCCATCTGCGAGCCCGAGACGCAGGAGAACAAGAAGCGACTCGAGGAATCATACCATGACAAAGAGGACAGGTTCCCCGCAGACAAACCCGCCGACTTCAAGGACGTCTTTGCCGGTAATGACGACGACATGTTCCGCCTCGGTGTCAAGTTCACCCGCAAGACCATCAAGTACTTTGCGGCATTCTACAACTCAGACATCCTGTTTGCCAGCCCCCTGGGCCTGCGCATGGCCATCGGCTCCGAGGAGGACAAGAAGATCGAGCACGACTTCCTGAGCTCCATCGAGCTCGTCATTGTCGACCAGGCGGACGCCATGCTCATGCAGAACTGGGAGCACGTCGAGTACATCTTCGAGCACCTGAACCTGCAGCCCAAGGACGACCACGGCTGTGACTACAGCCGCGTGCGGAACTGGTACCTCGAGGACCAGTCCAAGTACTTCCGGCAGACGGTGGTCTTCTCGCAGTTCAACACGCCGGAGCTGTCCAAGCTCTTCCGGCTGCACTGCCGCAACTGGGCGGGCAAGGTCCGCATCGAGCCCGAGCACGCGGGCGTGATCCAGGAGATCGGCGTCAAGGCCAAGCAGACCTTCTCCCGGTTCGACGCGCCCTCGGTCGAGGCCGAGCCCGAGGCCCGCTTCAACTACTTCACCCAGGCGGTCCTGCCGACGCTGGCCAAGCGCTCCAAGGACAGCCACGGCACGCTCGTCTTCATCCCCTCGTACCTGGACTTCGTGCGCGTGCGCAACTACTTCTCCACCAGCCCGGCCGTCGAGACCCTGACCTTTGGCACCATCTCCGAGTACGCCACCATCCCCGAGGCCTCGAGGGCGCGGTCGCACTTCTTCGCCGGGAGGCACAAGGTCATGCTGTACACGGAGAGGGCGCACCACTTCCGGCGGTACATCCTCAAGGGCGTGCAGCGCGTCATCATGTACGGCCTGCCGGACAACCCCCTGTTCTACAAGGAGCTCGTGGGTGGGAACCTCGCCCGGGCGGAGCAGGACCTGGAGATCGATGTCGGCGGGGGCAGCGTGAGGGTCATGTTCTCCAAGTACGACGTGCTGAGGCTGGAGAGGATCGTCGGGTCTCAGAGGGTTGGGAAGATGATCCGTGAGAGGGGAGATACCTTTGACTTTGTGTAAGAAAAAAACAACAACAGCTGGTTAGGGGTTTAGGGGGTTGAGGGTGTCATTCATATAGTAAATAAACATCTAACCCACCTCAAGGGCGTATTCTACTATTTATTACACACAGAAGCAATCATCCCTGACCCCACCCCCCGTTTGGTCAAGTCCATGAGAAGATGTTTTGGCATGTTTTCCGACCATTGTTTTTACAAGTTTGTCTGCCTGTTTTCCTGTTTTCCTGCCTGCCTACAACATTTCCGTTGAACAACAACAACAACGCCGCGCGCACACACTCACTCACGAAGTTTCCACGGCGCCCCCCCTCTCCCTGTTCCGTTGCCGCCAGTTCCAGGGCTCATTCGTCGACCCGCCGATCTGGAACTTGTAGCCGCCCTCCTCCCTCCTCTTCTCCCTGTTGACGCTGGCCTTGAAGGTGCTCTTCTCGCTCCTCTTGATCTCGTCGACGAGGGCGCGGAACTCGGTCTCGCCGTCCTTGCGGAAGGCCGTCACCTTCTTGACGTTCATGAGGGTGATGGCCGTCGACTCCCTGCGCAGGGCCTCGTCGCGGGCCACCGTCGCCGCCGTCATGGCGAAGCGCATGTCGCGCTCGCCGTCGACGAGCTCCAGGATCGCAGAGGGCGCCTGGTCGTTCTTGTCCTTGGGCTCGGTGCGCAGCACCCGCGTGTACCCGCCGGGGCGGGCGAGGTAGCGCTCGCGGAGCTCGCCGAAGAGCTTGGGGAGGAGCTGGTGTGGTGTCTGTTGTCGTGGGTGTGCGCACGAAAGGCGCATATGGTCAGCCTCTGTCCTTTCCTCTCATTCATTCATTCATTCATTCATTCATTCTCTCGTCCATTCAATCCGTCTCCTATAGCTGAGTTGGGTTGGGACATTGATTTGGGGGATGCGCCCAGAGACCCAGAGGAAAGGGAAGGAAAAACAGGAACAACATAAGACGTAGGTGGGAACGTACGAATAGGATTCCCTGGGCCTGCCTCCTAGCCGTCTCATTGTTCCTCTTCGCGAGCGTGATGAGCTTGTCCGCCAGGCGCTGGGCCTCCTTGGCCTTGGGCCAGGTGGTGTGGATGGCCTCCTGCTTGACGAGGGAGGTGACGAGGTTGCGGAGGAGGGCCTGTCGGTGGGCTGAGCCGCGGCCGAGGGTTCGGTATTTCATGTGTCCACCTGCCATCTTTGCGGTGGTTGTTGTTGTTTTTGTTGGTGGTGGTGGTGGTGGTGGTGGTGTTGTTGTTTTGGAGCGATTGGCTCCGTTACCGCGCAGCTAACTCTTCTATCGTCCCTTCGATTCCCTCCACACTCTGTGTCTCCGTGTGTATCCGTGACTCTCTCTCTCTCTATCTCTCTGTCTGTCTCTACCTGAGTGTCGAGTAGGTGATAGGCAGTTGTGTTCGGATAAAGGTGAGTAATTGGTCAGTGGGTGGAGTCGAGGGGACCCGTTCGTTTCTCGATGTTTGATATTGATATCAATGTAAATGCGCCTAGTCCAAACTTGCACTGCACGTCTCAACTGAAGTGTGGTTGTGAATTTTCTGGCAGGCGCGGGCTGCCCATGCGAGAGCCGCATTTTAGCGTGGCCTGGAGCTGATGGTACTTTACCTTGACTACTGATGCTAGTTTGAGGGTTCTGATATAGATGCACGCAACCCTCTATTTTCTTAGGATTTGACCACTTATGAAAGAAAGTCTACATTAAATAAACATAGCAATCTATTTTGGGAATTCACTTGGGCATTCAGTTGGAGTTGATGTGGCATTTTCCGGTTAAGACGTATAGACTGGGTATAGACTGGGGATGTACTGGAGATGTACCGACAAAGTACCTGAAATACCTCGATAAAAGCCAAGAACTGGACTGACCTCATCCGCTACGGCAAGAAGCTCCATCGCTGAAGTTTGGCTCGACCAGAGAAGCTCTTTCTTCACTTTTCTTTTTTTTTATCTAATTAAATCACAGCATGACCAGCATACCATTCTGCATCAGAACCATTCTCTAGCGACTTAATTTACTCCCATTGTCAAATAACCTCACCAATTGACACGGTACATTTCTCAAAGCGCCCATTCTCATCCTCACAGTTCACGAAACCCGCGAGACATTTCACGCATCATGGGCTTCACCACCGGCTTCGTAAGTATTCTCTCCTCGCCCACACCACTTCCAGCCCCTCAATATTCCTCCCTTATTTGTTTCCCCCTCTCTCCCTCTCTCACCACCATCAGTATCCAAGAACAAGACTAACAGGATCCCTCCCAGACCGGCGGCGTGACCCTCGTCCTCGGCCTCTCCTACCTCACCCTCCAATCCCACCGCCGCACCCGCGAGCTCCAGGCCGAGACCCTCCGCGCCAACGCCTACATCCTCAACTCCCTCTCCTACATCCCGGCCACGGCGCCGGCCCCGAGGACAATAGCGGAGGAGCTCGCGCTCCTGGAGCAGCAGCAGGAGCTCCTGGCGCGGGCGGACAGGCAGCACAGGGCGGCGGCGCTCGCGCGGGGCGGGAGCTTCGTGGAGAGGGCCAAGGACCGGTGGAACAGCGAGGTGGAGGGCGCGGTGCGGTGGGCCGCGACCAAGGACTGGACCGCCGCGCGGGAGGACGCCGAGGTGGCGGCGGCGCGGGTGTGGGCGCGGGCCACGGGCGGCGCGGAACCCCCCGCGCGGACGGCCGAGAGGGCCCGCGTGCTGGTGGCCGAGAGGGCGGCCGCCGCGGGCGAGGCGGCGAGGGGCGCGGCGGCGCAGGCGTCGGCCAGGACGGGCGAGGTGGCGCACGAGGGGGCCGCCGGGGCGAGGGAGGCCGCCACGAGCATCTGGGAGAGGGGGTTCAGGAAGGGCAGGGAGGCCGTGGGCAGGGCCAAGGAGGTCGTGGTCAGGGCGGAGCAGAAGGTCCAGGACAAGGTGGTGGAGGTCAGCAGGGCGTCCGAGGCCTCGGGCGTCGAGAGGGTGCTGCAGCAGCGGTACGAGAGGAGGGACGGCGTCCTGAGCAAGAGCGTCGAGGAGATGCTGGAGGAGAGGTACAAGCCCATGGTCGAGCAGGACAATTCGAACCTGCGGGGCCTGTGAGAGTGAGAGTGAGAGTGAGGTGAGGCGGACTGGTTGGGAAGGCGGGGGGGTTGGGCTGGGAGGTCAAGGCTATCCCGATTTTGCGAATTCGACAATGGCTCTTTGACCGCTAGACGATCCAATCGTGCCGACTTGTATGTATCACTAGGATGAGAGGGACGAGGGGGGATGAGGATGATCGAAGATACCGTCATCCTCGTCATCACTTGCCCCACGCCGTGGGCGGAGGACGTGGCATGTGTAGAAACAATGGCAGAGGCAGGTTGGGGGTGCCAAGCTGCCCTAGTTTGACCATCTTCCACGAGCAATATCCTGTATGACTGAGTCCTGCGGTTGAGCCAGCCAGCCAGCCCATGCCCGACTGCTTGGCCACAGAACTTGCCGCCATCTCCCGCGTTCAAGCCACATGTCTACAGTACTCAGCATAGCACAGAACCGGTTGTGTACTTCACAATAGTTCCAAGGCCATCCGTTTCCTGCTAATGCGGGTCTAGGAAGACAAGTACAACGGCAAGGGCACGGCGAGGACCTCTAATGATGCTTGGTTCTTTGGGGGCGGGTTATCAGTATGTTGATACGAGGAGGGCACGTCGGCTCGGTCGAATATTACACCAGCATTCATTCACAAGAAGGCAAACATAGGAGGAGAGTAAGGTCCTGGTCATGAGTAAGCGGGTTGGCGTGATGGTATACTACGAGGCTTGGGCAACTACAAGAAAAAGAAAAAATAGACAGTTCAGAGGGAGAACTCCGTATCAGAGGCCCAAGGGGTCAGTGACTATGTCGGAGACAATCGCCTTTCCTCGAGAAAGAAATAACCAGGCTGTGGCGGTATGAGACCCCGGCACCTCCCCCGCCCCTGGGGTTTAGGGGAATAAACTCGGGAAACGAGAGGCGATAGTCAAGAGTCAATGTCTTTGGGACTCGAGTGTAGTGTCGGTAGGGCACGTTTTGTTTGTCCTTGTTGAATGAACGAAGCCCTCGAGTATGTTTGTCCTGCATTTCCTCCACGAATATCGATCGATCATCACCGGTCAATTGAGAAGGGATTATCAGGTCATTCAAATCCTCAAATTTTATCTCCCAATAGCTCAGTTGGTTCAGAGCGTTCGACTGTAATAGTAAAAGCCATCGAAAGGTCACCTGTTCGACTCAGGTTTGGGAGAACACACTTTTTGCTATTATCCATGTCTGGATTGTCCTATCTTTTTTTGAGCTTCTCTGATCCGAGATTCTCAGAGATATTATATTATCCGAACGGCGAGATTTCATCTCCCAATAGCTCAGTTGGTTCAGAGCGTTCGACTGTAATTGTAAAAAAGATTATCGAAAGGTCACCTGTTCGACTCAGGTTTGGGAGAACAAAACTTTTGTTTCCTTTTTCTTTCATCTTTTTTCACTTTCGTAGCCGACGAGTTCAAGGCCTAATCTAACACAGCTAGGTATAGCAAACGGCATGGCTGAAGAGAGCGCGTCATGTTGTAAATATGTGGTTAATGTTTTAACGTTTTCTTCTCTTTCTTTCTTCTTTTCTTTTCTGTTATCTTTCGGTCTCGGAAGGGGCCGCCGTGGCTTCTTAATCCTCGGTAGTCGATCCGCAGAACAGCCGCTATCGTCAATGGGTCCACCTCCTGACAACCCTAGAAGTATTTGTTTGTTCCAACTCTGGTGATTGCCCACTTTAGCAGGTATTGTGGCAGCTTTGGGAGCTACTCCGGTTGTGTGTAGACATAGAGCAGGTTCCTATGTAGTGCGTCCGGAACAGATATGCTTTTGAGGTTGTATGACGGCCTGACCCTATATTGTGCCCCGGATCGTTCATCGACCCCCAAGGTCAGGATATTACTGCAACTAACACGCTATAGCAGTACCTAGGTAGCAACTTCATGAACATAGGAACGCGCAAAAAGAGCCGTCCCTGATCCCCCCCGAAATCTAATTGAGCCAAACAAAGAAACAAAAAACAGAAATTCAAATATGATTGACCCTTCCAATGCTGAGGCGTCTATCTATAAGTCGTAACTTTTTCCATGAAGTAGAAGACGCCTTCCCTGTTCCAACCTTGGATCCGTTGTACGCCGCCAAAAAACAAACTCCTGCTAGCCCCGTTTCCTTTCATCCAGTAGTGTCGTGTTATCTTAGTTGGTCAGCCAGTCCAGGAACTCGGGTGTGAAGTAGCTGATGATGATGGTTGCTCCCGCCCTCAAGATCCCCTCGGTCGACTCGAAAGCCATCGCCTGCAGGTCGAAGACGCCAGCCTTCGCAGCGGCATGGATCATGGCAAACTCGCCGCTTACTTGGTAGGCGGCGATGGGCAGGTCCCTGCCGAGCTCCTTGGCGTCGGAGATGATGTCCAGGTACTGGCTCGCGGGCTTGACCATGATGACATCGGCACCCTCTCCGATGTCGCGGACGATGGCCCGCCGGGCGAGACCGCGGCCTCCGGGTGGCAGCTGGTAGCACTTGCGGTCGCCGAACGAGGGGGCCGAGCCGGCGGCGTCCCTGAAGGGGCCGTAGAGGCAGCCCGAGAACTTGGCGGCGTAGGACATGAGCAGCGTCTTGTGCGCGATGCCCTCCTCAATCAGCTTCAGCTTGATGGCGCGGATGCGACCGTCGTTCATGTCTGATGGTGCCACGCAGTGGGCGCCGGCCTGGGCGTAGGCAATGGCAACGTCGGAGATGCGGTCAACGGACAGCTGGTTGTTGAGGGTGCCGTCGTCGCGGAGGATGCCGCAGTGGCCGTGTGATGTGTACTCGCAGAGGCAGACGTCTGCGGTGATGTAGAGCTGAGGGAATCGCTGTCGGAGGAGTCGGATGGTGCGGATGACGGGCCCGTTGGGATCGTCGGCCGCGGTGCCTAGGGCATCTTTCGTTCCAGGGTTGAGGGGCACGCCAAACAGCATGACGGCCCGGAGGCCCTTGTGCACCAATGGCTCCAAGAAGGGAATCAACTTGTTCATGCCGCGGCGGCATTGGTTCGGGAGAGATGGGATAAGGACCTCCTCGTCGTCTTGGTCGGAAACGAAGAGAGGGTAGATCAACATGGACTGGAGGGGGCGCGTTAGCTCGAAGTTGACGGAGATGATGTAAACAAGAGCTCTGACCAACCTTTGTGAGTTGCCTCTCTGCTTGCCATTGTCGGGCAAGAGGGTGGGCGTAGCCACCGTGCAGCTGGCTCGAGATGTCTCCAGCGATGCTCACGCTTGTCGCAGCAGTACTAGCATATGACATTGCGCGAGAGATGTGGGAGGTGCGGGATGCTGCGTCGTTTATGGTCGAAGCGGCAGATGTCATTGAAGCATCACCGCGAGGGCGGCGTGCGTCGGCGGCTGACCCGCGCATTGGAAGATCGTGTACGAGGCTGGAGAAGGACATTGCGGGCTTTAGGTGGACAGACAGTGACAGTATGGACGGACAAATTGGAAAGGACGGGCTGGGAGGCTTGCAGAGAGAAGAGAAAGATGTGATGAATGATTTGAGGTGTTGGCCCACAAGCGCACTGCGAGAAGGGTCAATTATGTAGATAATCGGAGGGAATTGGGAAGGATAAAGGTCTAGATCGGAGATTTGAGTGGCGAAGACGGAGCTGATATTTTGTTCGTTGATGATTCGGCAGTGTTCGGGTTGTCGTCGCACAAAACTGGGGTAAAGCAACCCGTGGACCCGGTCAAGGGCGGCGCCGAGGCAATAATCGCAAACCCTTTCCTGCCTTCGAGCCTTTGACTGCCACACTGCCACCTTTCAACGGTTCTAGGCTTGGTCGGAGTTCGGATTTTGAATCAATCCTTGCTCGATCCTCGGTCCTCGCTTCAATAATTATAAGGATAAGGAGGATTCGTCAATGTCAATTGGGCAGCCATATCGATTCGATTTCAATTGAGCTGTTTCTTCTTATCTATATACATGGTACTACTATCCATGCATGTTATACTGCGGGTTTTCGGTAGCTGAGTAACGTCCGGGTGGAACTTGGCTGGTGCCCAATGCTCACTGCACGCTCAAGTGTGAAGTGGGGCCCAAGCTGCCATTCACAGGCCGCGCATCACCAATTCGTTTACCTACCTAGGTACTTAGATACCTCCACGGGGGGTTAGATAGCCTTTGCAATACTTACCTAGGTAACCCCAATTGACGACATTCAAACAGTTATGGACAGAACTTGGAAACCTTGCCAACTTAGCCAACGAAAACCTAGAGTGTGATATGGAGGGCATGTCGCGTGCAGATATTCCAACCCACGTGCTATTGGAAATTATGCTATAGATGCGAACTTCGAAGGCTCGAGTTGAAATGCGAACTTGGCGATATAAGCCATGTCGATTTTAACTTACCACCTTTATGTAACCTAGAGCGATGCGACAACTAGGTTTCGAAAATTAAGGCTGATTTTAAGAGTCCGAGACGTCGGTCTCTGTAAGAGTAAGTTCCGAACTTATACAGGGAATAAAGCCTTGAGTTCAAATAGCCTACATAGTCCACTTATACAGTATAGCAAGTCTTGTACTACATATAAGGTCTTAAATTAGATCTACTTGCTAGCTACTATTATATAAGTTTCAAGACTGCACTCCTTGAATAAGAACTCTAGAGAACCGCTCACTTATAAACTTATATAAGTAGAGCAAAAAGATATAACAAAAGGAAACAAAAGGGAAACCATGTTCTCCCAAACCTGAGTCGAACAGGTGACCTTTCGATGACTTTTACTATTACAGTCGAACGCTCTGAACCAACTGAGCTATTGGGAGATGAGATCCCGCTGTTCAAAAGACATGATGTCTCTGGGAAATTTCGATCGGTGAAAAAAAAAAAATTGAAAAAAAAAGAGACCAAACGTGGATAATAGCAAAAAGTGTTCTCCCAAACCTGAGTCGAACAGGTGACCTTTCGATAATCTTTTTTACAATTACAGTCGAACGCTCTGAACCAACTGAGCTATTGGGAGTTATAAAACACTTGTTCTTGGCTTCGAATTAAGCGATCTATATGGATCTGCCATTAGTCAGGCACAGGCGTTAGAAGAATTAGTTGTCAAAAGGCTTTAGTTTGCAAAGGAAATATAGTGATATTGAGAAGTTCAAACTGCTGCCCAATATTTGACAGGCAGAAAATTACTGCATCCAGGAAATTTGGCCCCTGGACTCAAAGCAGACGCCGTGGGCTGGCTCAGGGAAGGAGGCTTGAAAACCAACTCTCCTGTGTCGACTACCTCGACCTTTGTATTGTCAAGTCAGCGTATGTTGTTTTCTTCT
Source organism: Cytospora schulzeri (assembly GCA_003795315.1). Lineage (NCBI taxonomy): Eukaryota > Fungi > Ascomycota > Sordariomycetes > Diaporthales > Cytosporaceae > Cytospora > Cytospora schulzeri. Next base: position 97,815 of record LKEA01000031.1, on the reverse strand, counting down.
TGTTGTTCTTCCTTCTTGTTCTTGTTCTTTTTTCTTTTCTTTTGTTTCTGTTCTTCGTCATGGCATTATAACCCACCTTGATGGGCCTATTATCAAACAGAATGCCCTTCATCTTCTGGGGAGCCTTCAACCTGATGTCCATGTGGCATCGGACAGGGGAAGAAGACAATGTTGGCGATCCCGCGGCTGCGTGGCAGGGAGACGGGAGTAGCACCCAGTGTAAAAGGTCCGGCAGTGTGCGGCAGCACGCCTCTCCGTCTGAATTATAGGAAGGATATTAGTCCTTGAGACTACCTAGGTAGATTTGGGACTTCCCTCCCGCTGGACGTGCGGCAAGTTCATACGCTCTCCCACAAAGCGTATGGCACATAGTAATATCATATTATGCGTGTTGCGACAAGATGGAGGTCCCATGTCGGGTATGAGGGCTATAAACTTGGACGTTAAGAAAATAAACAAGACGAGCCTAATGGTTGTAAAAGAATATATTAGGCCACAGGGTTGTCCTGTTCAGTTGGATAGGGTAAATGAGTGATTTTGTTGCAATAGCTCAAGGGGAACTAGCCCGTAGCTACCCAGGTATTCGAGCCCTTCTTCCCTACTACCTAGGTAGTTATATACTATCTAGGCTCATCAGGGTATTCCGTATACATACTCCTAAGAAGACGAGTTATACTATGCGATACAGGGCTATATATTATAGCACCTTTCTCTTACAGAAGGGTCAGGGTATCATCAACATATCCATATATAGGCTTTAGAGCAACCCGTTGTAGTGATCTTTGAGATATTTAGATGCTTGGTGGTGATATCCTGGGCTGTTTCGCCGGACCGGAAGGATATCAAGGCGATGTCAATTGGTAAAATCATTTGAAACTGTTCCTTCCTTCTCCGCCTTCACCATTTACAACTTCCTGTCGGCTCAACTAATGCACTTACTTGGGACACTAGAGGAGCACGTTTCCCAGCTTTGGAAATCAGGGATTGAACAGTCGCACTAATTAATGTCCTTTCAAGCTTTCAAATTGAACCTCTAAAAGTCGTGGGTTGCTTGGCCTCACTGCTCCCTCCCCATCCATCCCATGGCCTTCCACCTTCCAACACTAGGGGACCTGGGTACTCGGTACCTACTTAGGTAGGTCCAAGCTATTACAGCTGTTTCCCCTGACCACCTGGGCATCTAGGCTCTACCATTCGAACCTAAGTTTATTTGGACACCTTCCAAAGTCACCTCTCAAAAGTCATTCTCCGATAAGCACACATTGGCGGCTTATGCTCTCTGCCCCCCCCC
>LKEA01000031.1:66729-79390 GCA_003795315.1 Cytospora schulzeri | reverse complement strand
AAAACAAAAAATGGCCCAACCAGAACCCCTAAAGGGCTACGCCCACTACACCCACTACATAATAACCAACCCGGACCCCTACGTAGCCCACGTCGAGATCAACCGCCCGGCCAAGCTCAACGCCTTCAAGCGCGACATGTGGCTCGAGCTGCGCGCCGTCTTCCGCCAGCTCTCGGCCGACCCGGACGTCCGCGCCGTCGTCCTCTCCGGCGCCGGCGAGAGGGCCTTCACGGCGGGGTTGGACGTCCAGGCCGCGAGCCAGGGGGAGACGGCCGTGCAGGGCTCCAAGGGGCGTGTTGTCGACGGCGCCAGGACGGCGACCGCGATGAGGAGGGAGGTCTATGAGTTCCAGGAGTGTATCAGTGCGGTGGAGAGGTGTGAGAAGCGTGAGTTTTCTTTTTCTTTCTTTTATTTACGATGCAGCCCCCCGTCCCTTCTTCCCTACATGGATATATATATATATATATATATGTACGTATGCAAGTAGGGTATTACTTGTCCGTATCAGGCCAAGGCTGAGTTATGACCATACTTCTTTCTAGCTGTGATATGTATCCTACACGGGATATCAATAGGCCTGGCCATCGACATCTCGAGCTGCGCTGATGTGAGGATCTGTGCCGCCGACACACGCCTGGCAGTCAAGGAGGTCGACATCGGGCTGGCGGCTGACATCGGGACCTTGAGCCGGCTGCCCAAGGCGGTCGGTAGCTTCTCGTGGGTCAAGGATGTCTGCCTGTCTGCCCGGATGTTCGGCGCAGACGAGGCCCTCAAGGTGGGCTTTGTGAGCCAGGTCCTCGAGTCCAAGGCTGCTGCCCTCGAGGCCGGGTTGAAATTGGCAAGTCTCGTGGCGAGCAAGAGCCCTGTGGCTGTACAGGGCACCAAGGAGTTATTAAACCATGCAAGGGACCATAGTGTGGATGAGAGTAAGTCTATTTCAACCAGTCCCTCCTTTGAGGTTCATGTGGCTTACTTATTGCCAACACAGGTCTGCGATATACGGCCGTTTGGAACTCGGCTATGCTGCAGTCGGACGATGTCTCTTTGGCACTCCTCTCTGGTATCAAAAAGACCAAACCGCGGTTCGAGAAGCTTTAGACATAGACCACCGTATAGCCATCGCAACCGAGGACATGTCACCGTCCTCAAAATCTCCTGGCCGCCCCCCCCCCTTCCTTCACTACCTCCGATATCCTTGTAGTGGGACCCATGTCATGCCATCTTATGCCCACTGGTTGCAAGCCAGTAATAGGCCGCCCAGTGCTTGCCCCTTGTTCCTCGCCTGTACCGTAGTCCCAACCTGGACGTACACCTCGTAGTCGTAGCTGGCGCGTCGTAATCTGGCCCGCAGGGAGAGGGGCGCAATGTAAATGTTTCGGCAGAGGCAGTAATGTTTTCGTGCATGATATTGTCGTATGATATTTCGTAGCGCAACCCGAGCGCATCACTCGGAGCCCGACTCGTCGCCAGCGTGCTGGGTCGTCTCCCTCAGCCGGTCCTCGAGCATCTGCTTCAGCTTCTGCAGCATGGTCTCCTTGATCACGACATGCTGCTCGTCCAGGTTGTCGATGATGTACTCGTGGCCACTCTTGTCGTCGATGTTAACGATGATGGACTTGATCGACGGGTCGCACTCGACGAGGACACCTAGAACAGAGCAGACTGGGCGTTAGCTCCTGGTTGGGGACGGAGAGGCGCTCTCGGGTGGTGCTAGGGGGTGGGGGGGGGTTCACCTCTTATGGCTCGCGGCATCGTGACGACTTTGTCCAAGACTACCTATCTATTCTGAAGAGGAGGCTTGAGATCGCTGGCCCCTGGTCTCGACTGATCTCCGCACACAACAAGTGGTATGTACTGGATTGTGGTGATTGGGGGTCCAGTGATGTCAAGAGAAAGTGATGGCGCCGGCAATGGATCCGAATCCGAACCCTGCACTCTCAGGACGCTTTAGTGGACCTTTAAGCCTTGACCACTAAACTTGAGGCCCGTGCTCCCGCAGCGCGTGCTTCCAAGGTTGAACAGGGGCCCCTGCAGAAAGCTTGTTCAGTGGAGCAAAGTACTGTGTGTATTCTTGTACGGCAATATTGAACAAGATCTCCTCCACACACTGACCGATATAATATATATGCAACATATATATCACAGCCGAAATCCAACAGCCTCTGGTCAGTGGAGGCGTTTGCTTCCATAATCATCGAAACGATATATGTGGGATCTGATGGCCCAGGGACTCGGTCATGCTCGAGGGTGCCTGGCTAATGGTCATGATGAGGCTCGGTGCGCAGGGGAAAGTCAACCTGCAGACAGCCCACGCCGATGTAACCAATCGTTCAAAAACGGAGACAATTTTCGACGCCGACGTGAGGCCATTCCCCATATCCTCTACACGTTTTAGTGTACCGATACAATATTCATCACGCCAGACGTGCCCTTCACTCGGATATCCGGCACCGTTGTTAAAAAGAGTCAGATTTCCCACCTCCCCTTATCCTCCTCCTCCTCGGACTTCTTACCGTGGAAGGTTGAGTGAGTGGGGTTGATTTACTTTTCAAGAACAAAGGGCCGGCCAAATAGCACACCTCACTCGGTGGTACGCCGGCGTCTTGTGCCGGGAAGTTCGGGTGTCATGGCCAAAAAATTCTGGCGAGGCAGCTCATGATGTTCAGGAACCAGTAGCCTGAACCAGCTAGCCAGCTGCTCGGTAAAGTTCCATTATTTTGGGTTATTTGTTGTGCCGCAACGCGGGCGCATCATGGATCTTCTACATGAGTCTCCTCCCCTTATAATCCCCATCAACTCTCCTTTGCAGTTAGGTGGCAGAACCAAACGTGAATTTCCTTTGATATACTATCCCAAGATCGAAACGCACCAAACATAACAGGCCAGAGGTCGACATCAGGCATTCCTCACGACCTCAACAATGGCACCCAACCTCTCACTCACACTCCTCCTCACCTCCCTCCTCACCACCTTCATCACCCTCACCCTCGCCTCCCAAGAACAACAACCCCACCACTTCGAAAACTGGAAGCGCGACTACGCCATCGAAGTCTGCAGCCCCAACACCACCACCACCACCACAACCACAACAGACCCCCTACCCCCCTGCATCGACATCCAGAACATAGAAAGCGCATGCATCCCCAACGGCACCGAGCCCATCGACTACGCCGCCCACGCACAGTGCATGTGCACCGGGTCCTACTTCTCCGAGTGGGCCGGCTGCCAGGCCTGCCTCTACTTCCACGGCCTGCGCACCGAGCGCGAGGAGGAATTCTACGAGTCCGTCGTGACCGTGGCCAGCCACAGCCTCTGTGATTTCTTGACTGCCTCCTCTTCTTCTTCCGGTGCTGGTGGTGCGGCTGGTGCTGGTGCTGCGGCCGCAACGCCCACCACCGACTTCGCCGCCATCTTCAGCGCCGTCCAGGCCACCATGACGCAGCCCACCACGGGCGGCACGGTCAGCAGCGACCAGGCCCCCGACGAGACGGCCGTGAGCCTGTATTACACGCTCAGCGGGAGTCAGGGCCCCGGTGCGATTACGGGTTCCGCGGCGAGTGCTGCTACGGCGACTGCGGAGACTACGACGAGCGCGGCTTCGGAGACATCAGGGAGCAGCAGCAGCAGCAGCAGCAGCAGTCGCGGCGGGAGTAAGACTGCTGCGACGACGACGACGAAGCCGAGCAAGGGCGCGGGCTCCGAGGCTACTGGTACCACGGCCGGTGGTGCGGCCCCGAGTGGACAGTCTGGGGGGAACGCCGGGGTGGTCAGTGGATTTATGTTGATGGGTCTGGCTGGTCTGGCTGTGGTTGCATCACTACTGTAATGAAGTAAACGGGGGGGTGTGTTTGGATGCGAGCTATCGATGGAAACAAAAAGGGCCGTTGGATGTATCACGGGTCAATTCAATTGAATAAAATCGAGAAAATAAATACCCCCATTGAGAAGCTCATGAGCATCGTCGTCACTTGAATATTGTTGCAGCATAGAGCAGCGCCATCACCTCACCCGCCGTCACATGAGCTCACATACAAAGCAGTAAGGGGTAACAATGGAATAGTTACTCATTGAGGCAGGCCTTTTTTTTGACCTGCAAGTAAATTCGTTCTCATAAAACGAGGCTTTATCACAAAAGCCACAAACTGGTATCACTCATTCCATTCCTTTCCTTTTCCTTTTCCCACATCCCACTCGCTCGCCGCCAAACTCCTCAACACATCAACATCAACATCATCATCCCTTTTTCCAAAAAGTCCCGCTCCCATAATCAACAGTATAAAAATAAAGGTGTCATCGGATATTTTTCCTTTACTCGGGCATGCCCTTGAAGGGCTTGGCCAGCGACTCCTTCATCCAGGGCAGCTTGGACTGGGTCCAGATCTCCGTGTCGGGCTTGAGGTTCTTCTTGATCTCCGTGTCCAGGGTGCCGGCCTTGATGGCGATGATCTCGGGCGCCGCGTCGGGGTCGTGGGCGATGGGCGAGCCGCACTCGGAGCAGAAGATGCGGTGGACGTCGTGGCCGGAGCTGCCCTTGCCGGCCCAGGACTTGGTGGGGCCCTTGATTGTGAGCTTGTCCTTGGGGACGACGGTGACGAGGGCTGTTTTTTTCAAGTTGATTGTGTTAGTAATGTGATTTCTCTCTCTCTTTTCGTTTTGTTTCAACGTTTTCTGTACATGTAACAGTTGTGTAATTGTTATGTACTGGGGACTGGTGGTTGTGGTTGTGGTTGTGGTTGCCGGGGTTCCGGTCAAATCAAGGGAGAAGCATCACCCCTGAGCTTGGAAGCTTAGAGCTTAGAGCTTAGAGCTCTATCTCGCACTTGACAGGGGTATGATGCAAGGGCTCCATTCCCATCGTATGAACAATGTGGGGGGCGGGGCTATACATAGTGGTAGTCCGCCCCACGATGACGACAGGATTTCAAGGGCAGAAAAGATTTGGAATTGGATTTGGGCGGGTTTGTCTGGATTGTTGACTTACAGTACGTCGAGCCGGATTGCCTCTGGCAGTCATCACAGTGGTCGTATGCGGTGATAAGAGGCTCGTCAACGTCAACCGTGTAGGTGACGGCTTTGCAGAGGCAGTGACCCTTGAGAACCATTTTGAATGACTTTTTTGGTATGTTTGTGTTTGGGTGGTAAAGGAAGTTTTGAGGCTGTTCGAATGTGTCGATATGGAAGGTAGATTGCAAAGTAAGTAGTTGAAGCTTCGGAGTAGAAAAGATGATGGGGGAGTTCTCTCTGCTTTAAATACCTAGATATATCTCCCTGGCCGCCTATGATCGACTTATCCGGAACCTCGGGAGATGCGCGCATCAAGAGAGCCCTGTCACTCGCTAGAGATTATTTGACATAAACAAGACGACGCTATGATGAAACCGGTTCTGCCGGTTGTGGATCGGGAACCGGGCAATTTTCTGATTTGCATTTACGGTCCAAAACGGGCCAAAACCTGACAGGTGTGACCTAATAAGAAAGGCATCCTCAGCTGAGGAGGAGCGCAGGACCGTTGGAGTGCTGTCTAGTGTACGTATGTATATGCACGTCTCACCCATCCCTCCCTACATATCTACGTTGCATGGTTCAGGGTTCTTTTTTAAGGGCAGAGGTGAGATTTCAAGCATGAGCCTTCTACTATGCCTTATCAATACAACAGGTCAATTAGAACCTGCAACAGTCGGTTTTCGATCGTTATCAGGCTCCAAGTGAACTTATGCAGAGGACTCCTCCCTCTCTCCCTCGACCGTCTTGTTATGTTCGAGACGTGACAACCTCACAAGGCTCATGGTGATTGCTGCTGAGGCAAAGAGACACCCGGCCATGATATATGGCAGCCCAACCCAAGCTCCCTCCCAGTCCATGCCTGTACGGTAGGAAGCCGCAAGCAACGGCCCAGCTACGAGGACACCAACCGTCTCAAGGACACCGATCATTGTATACAATGTGCCAATCTGATGTTTCTCAACAACAGATGCAAGTAAGCTGCGAATGAGGATAGTATAGCCGGACCCCAGTGACATGATTCCCAGGCCAACGGCCATCAAGGCTGGGGAGTCTGCTAGGCCAATGACGAAAGCGCCCAAGGTGAGCAGGAACACGCTGACGCGTGCAAGCCACAGGTCCTTGGCTCGTCCGGAAAGCGACCATTTGCTCACCAGGACATAGCTTGCAGCAGGAAGGACGGCTATGAACAGGGCGAGAGTGAAGAAGGCCCGGATAAACAGCAGAAGGCTCGCCTGGTTTGGGCAGCTTGGTCAGCCCACACAAAACAACAGCCATCCAGACGGTGTGGTGAATATGGAATATGGGATGCTCACCTGTGCCCAAGACCAGCCGTATCGCTTGGTGACGTACTGTAAGAGTATCTCCTGTGCAAAGCGGCCGAGAGTGGTCACGAGTAAAGTGAATAGCAATGCCACCGCCTGCCAGTTTGCCCATGCAAACCTTAGGGCTGCTTCACCTAGTCTCCCAAGTTCTGTCCAAGCCGCATGAAGCCATTGGGATGACTTCCAGCTTGACTGGGCTTCGAGTGGCTCAGTGTTCTCGGCAGAACGTTCCGGTACAGGTGCCTTCGTGGGAAGCGTCTCCGGCAGGAATACGGTCAGAACGGTCGCCACTGCTAGACAGCCCAGCCCGAGGTAGATGGTAAGCCATAGGCTTACCCCCATGAGGAGGTACACCAGGGGGCTAGAAATCAGCTCGCCGCCAAGGACAGCAGCAGCAAGGTAGAAGAAGGTGGTGGATCTGCACAGAAGGTCAGATGGCTAGATGATGGACTAGCACAGGTGGGACACACCTTTGCTGTTCAGTGACTATGTCGCCTGTGATGGTGAAGACCATGGCGTTGAACACGGCGGTACCACCGCCAATGAAGGCGAAGATGGCTGAGAGCCACGTCAAACGGGGAGAGAATACCGTGGGCAACGCGCCTGTCATTGAGGTATCAGCAACAATATACCCAGGCAGGATTTCAACAAGCAAGCCAAGTATGTCGTACTCACAGACGAGAATGTAGGAACCACTCGACAGAGTTATACCAAGCATAGACAGACTGAGCACCAGCTCACGACCGTACTTGTCAGCGACGAAGCCGTACGGGACAGCAGTCAGCAGACCTGGAATAAAGTCGAACGTACTCTGCCAGCCCCGGATCGTCGACAGCTCAGCCTGGACTGCCTTTTCCTTACATCTCGGGTCATTGGGGCTGAGCAGGACATCGGGGTGGAAGTTGCGGCAGATGATTTCTTCCAAAACCTGGTTCAGGGGGATTGTGACCAGGTAAGCCCCCAATTCCGTGAGGATGATGAGCAGAACGCATGCGGACACAATGCTGATCTTTCTTCGCCCCGACGACTCTCTCAGAGGAGTCCGGGAATCCGCCTGAGGTTCATTGCTGTTGACCTGGGCGGCGATCAGAGGAGTCTGTTCGTTTTCTTCGGCCGTGCGACTGTGGCGACGACCTTGGGCTGGAGCCATAGTCCTTGACGCTTCTTGGCGTGTAGTTACCCTTCTCGCTGTAAAGGGGCGGTTGCAACTTCCCGAACAGCGTCTTGCTAAAACTTCAAGGAGAGAACCAGATAACAAAAGCACACCATCTCGATCTTTGGTGTTTTGCGATGTAGCCAAGCGCCTCGTTTGTGGCTTACCAACCCAACAGTGCATCACAGGCCAATCGGACAATTCGAACCCATAAGCGGAATGCATCCTGATTAGGCCAAAGTGTTGTATCTCCCCTCTGCTTATATCCAAAACCCAGCGAATAAAACTGCGCCGGTCTTCCAAACCGGAACGTTCAAACGCGATAGCGGTCATGGACAGTTCTGCTCGTCCTCCGCATATTTAGGGAAACGTCGATGCTAGATAATTGGGACGCCACGTTGATTAGTCCGTCCAACATGACGAATACTTTGTCAAACGATGCGTTTCTGAAGCACTGCCCACGGAGTTGCTAAGACACTGCCGTTGAAACAGGCCATACCGAGTGGCAGGTTTTGACGAGTCGATCTGTGCGACTTCCGGTGCATGCAGAATTGACCACGAGCAACGCCGGCTTCTCAAGCCCGTCCACCTCCCGGGTCTCGCGAAGTCTGACAAGATTGACCACTGCATTCATGGCGCCAGTCCGCCTATCCGCGCCCATACAAATGTACCGCGGCAGCCAGCGCCAAGATCCGTGTCTTGCCCTCCCACGCGAATGCGATTCTCCAGGCCACCCATGTCTGTAGGATGATCAGAATTGTGTCCACTAGAAGGAGCCTACCGTAGGCGAACCTCTCCGCGACGAACAGTCTCAGAACAAGGCTCCTGTAGCGCTTGCGCATCTGCGCGTCCTCCTGCTTTAGCATGAAGGCATCAATGGGTGAATTCCGGAAATCGCGGATGTCCACCACAATGGTACTCGTGGGAGGCCTTGGCAGCTGTTGGCTCGATGTAAGGGGCCGCATGATCCTCCCGGGCCGTCGTCGGAGATACCGTATGGCTCCGAAGTAGAGATAGTCCATGGGACCCTTTACCTCCAGTGCAGCTGTAGGCTTCCTGAACAGTAGCTTGGGGAGTAGTTCCGGACGTGAGACCCAAATGGTGCAACTCTCCCGCAGTTCAGAGAAGAGGGCCTCGAGGTCATGAGCATAGAATGCGAATCTTGTGTAGAACTCCGGCGTTAGGGCCTTGAACTCGATCTCTTCGATACCATCGACCTGGCTGGCTTTTGCAGAAGGCGAGAGCATCAACTCTTTGCCTGAGCCCGTTGTTCCACTCGGGACGTATGTAAGAGCAATATCCGCCTGGCATTGCTCGACTAGACTCCGCAGATACATCCTGAACGAGGCCTCCATGATACGTTCGGCAGAGCCCGCGTTGCGCCCTGAGATCTTCTCCAAAGGCACCGGCCTATACCACACATGAAGCTTTTCTTGGAACCAGAGACACCCTGCTTCCTTGACCATTCTCGAAAAAGTAACGACACCTACCCACCACCATGACAGCAGGAAGTGGATCTTCTGCACAACGGTCATTATCGAGGGATCAACTGGCTGTCCGTCTGAGACAAGCCGGGCGATGAGTTTCTCGTGCCCCTTTGACGATTTCAGCGTAATCGTACCGTCGATTGGGTTCCTACCCTCGGAAAGGGCCTTCAGGGGATCGGATACCACGATGCTGTAGGAGCCTTTCCGTGAGTTGAAGGGAGACGCGTGGAAATCCTTGGGCCATTCCTGCTCGAAGTTTGCATTTGGTCCTTGGCTGATAGCACTACGAATATCACCCGCATCCTCGATCTGACTGGCAATTCCCGCTACTGCTGGCGTTAGAAAGTACATGCGCCTCTCATTGGAGGTGTTGTTGACTTCGATAATCATGGCAGTCAGTGACATGTCCGCCGAGTATAGATACCAGAAAGAAACAGGGTTGAACAGATATCCCATGAATCTTGCAGCAGTCACGAGGTACGCATAAGGATATGCTGCAGGATCCGTACCCTTGAATAATCTCGTCAGTATCACGAGACAAACCTGTTGGGTTTCCAAGCACGAACCTCAGACTTCAAGTACGCATTCAGCTTTTCGCGCAAGCCGAGGTGGCTCTCCCCACGCCCCAGGTGGTCTGCGGGATCAACGTTATACCAACATGTCCTGTATGGAGAAAGCCATGACAGCTTCTTGGACGACGAAGAGATCATCCCACCAGAGACACCTTCCCAACCGACTGGTATGCCCACAACCAGATATGAATAGGCAAAAGAGTGCTTCTTTGGGAAGAGTCTCGAGTGTGTTGTCTTACAAGGAAACAGCAGGACCTTGCCTGGGCCGGTCCATTTTGGTGTGCTGGTGGTCACTGGCAGGAGACACCGAATCACCTGGAAAATGAGGAGTCCGATCAAGGCATATTGCACACCATTCCATGCAATGCCGTATATCAAGGTCTGGTTGGGTTCGGGTTGCGAGTGATATGCCACAAAGACGCCGAACAAGACTTGCTTAATATAGATTGAGTCCCAGCCCAATATGTGAAATAGGAGGACAGCAGTGGCACAAGACAGCCACCCCGCCGTCCCATGGATCATGTCCGGGGTTAGGGGAGTGTATCAAGACAAGAGGCAACCTTGGGAATCAAAGGTTTGTCACGATCATGACTGTAATTTCACAATGATGAACTCGAAGGAGACTGATATTGTAAGTGTTTCCAGTCAAAGTGTTGTTGTGTACTTGAGTAGGTTTTAAAGATATAAAGTAGGTGGTGTCTGTCTAGTATTTAGGCAGGGGGTCCCATTAGAAGGGATACACGTGATGACGATGTAAGGGGAAATTGTTAGTGCAGGCAGAATTCGACCAATCGGAGACGGTGGGTGATTTCAAGGGCCGGCATTGCAGTGACCACACCAACCAGCCAGTCAGCCAGCCAACCCACTGTGTGCCTGGCGCCCCCCTACCACAGTACCCTTTCTCCCACCCCCCTAAGTAAGCCCAAAGCTGAGCCCCGTCCCCGGTTGACTCAACAGACCGGTAGAAAAAGGGCTCCACCGCCATCGATCGCCTTCCATTGACAACATTTAACCAGCTCACCCCCCGAACAACCTTTTCAGAGTTTAGCACTGACGACGACATCCAAAACAAAGCAATAAACCAAACCACCAACACCAACTATCCAAATCAATACCCCTCGGCCCGGCTGAATATACCCTTCACCCGGCGATACCCTCTTCTCCTCTCCGACGAAACCTCTTCTCCTATCGACAGTGCCCAATCGCGACTGTCTGATATCATAACCCCGCCAACCAAAAGGCAACCCACACAACACGTCACCACTACCACCATCACCACCACCACAATACCACAAACATCAAAATGTCTGAGGACTGGGAATCCGTTACCAAGATCGGCAGCAAGGTCCGCGGCGGCGGCGGCCCCCGTGAGAATGTCGTCAAGGGCAAGAGCGCCCTGAACGCAGCCATGCGAAGCGGCGCCATCGTCGGTTCTGAGAAGAAGTACTCCACAGCCAACGCAGTAAGTCATCCCAGTCACACCACCACAACAAACAAAACCTTCTTCATTAGCAGCGCAGCGCAGCGCGGCACCATCCCATCCTATTGAAAACGACTCGCATCCCTTCGTGTCTCATTGACTGACGTATCTCCCCCCCGAAACCAGGCAAAGGGAGGCGGCGAGGGCCAGCGCCTGACAAAGGTCGACCGGTCCGACGACATCGTCAAGCCCAAGACGGTGGGGCCCAAGGTCGGCGACGCCATCAAGGCGGCCCGCAACGCGCAGACGCCCACCCTGACCCAGAAGGAGCTCGCCACCAAGTGCAACACCACGCCGACCGTCATCGCCGACATGGAGCGCGGCACCGCGCCCCCCGACCAGAAGCTCCTCGGCAACCTGGAGCGCGTCCTCAACGTCAAGCTCCGCGGCGCCGACATCGGCCAGCCCAAGTTCCCCAAGAAGGACAAATAGAGTCACGGAAAGGCTTGCTGCTGATGATTGCCTACTGCTACTTACTGCCTTGGGCTGTGTGAGCGAGAGGCAACCTCCCCCCTTCGTCCCTCTGGCGGGATGGTGGGTTGGACTGACTGGCCAGCTGTTGGGTGATTGCCTGGCCAGCTGGCCGAGGGGATGATGAGTTGGGGGCGCTGAGTCCTGGGCCGAGTAATTCGGTCGGTCGGTCGAAGGCCCCGTGGATTGGGGGTTTGACAAGGTTTTACCTTTTTGGGGGCCTATGATTTTTTTATTGATGAACGGACGGCTGGGATTTTCGCCGCTTTTGGTCCTGGAAATGGGCCAAGGAGGCGTTTTGTTTTTTTGAGTTTCATTTTTTTTATAAAGTGAACTTGGGGGGTCCCAATCCAATCTGTCTTCGTCAACAACCAACACATAGCGAAGCACGGAGGCCTCTTCATTCTCTATTTTCACGGAGTGCCACGACCAGAATGGTCAGTAGAGTCTACGAAATGAATAGAACTTGATGACAACCAAAACACAACTAGTCCATCGTCCTCGGCTCCCCTTGTGATATTGTATATCCCTTATATATCATACAGATAGATGGCTTGGATGGGCTACATGATCGATACACACGGGGTAGCCACTGTACCAACTTTGTGGTCAAGTATACGTTATCTCAGATACCATCTCAGAAACCATCTCAGAAACCATCTCGAAACCAAGGAGTGAATATTCTCAAAATGTAATGTTTCGCAACGATTTCAAGGGCTGTAGTGCGTTCCCCCCAGGACAGGAACACTGAATACCCGAAGGACAGTCTCGAGTTCTGAAATACATCTTTTTTGACAACATCTCCTCAAGAGGTGTTCGTTCTATCCTGACTTCAAACAATGCGTACATGCCCCCCATGCCAATCTCCAACGAACGACTACGGTCTGATAACCCAACAACGTACTCCTTCCTCTCTCTCTGTAAAACAAAAAAACACCATATCAATGCAATACCCTCCCCAATGTCCAATAAAACAAACATACAACGGACTCCTGCTGATTTTGAATATCCAAGCAACAAACACCACCAAATCCAAACGCCTCCCGTTAGGGCTATCCATAGCCTAGCCATGCCATGCTGTAACATTCAAACGATCGTTCTACCCATATCCATATCCATACTCATACTCACATCCGTACCCACACTCACACCCACGCCCAGCAGACCAAACC
>LKEA01000031.1:38622-52501 GCA_003795315.1 Cytospora schulzeri | reverse complement strand
TAGAGAAAGTTGTGTCACCGACGAAACAGTAAATTGAAAGAAAGATCTAGAGTCCGAGCACTCAGAAGATTTCAACAACGACGGTAAAGGAAGGAACAAAAAATTTGGTGCACGCCACATAAAGGTTACAGGGTGCCTGGGTGTTACGAGGTTCTAATCTAGACATTCGGAGAAAGACCACCAAGTGTGGGGCCGTATAACGGTTTTGACGCCCGCCCGAGCACTGGAGCGGCGGGGCCGTTACGGGGCTCTCAAGGGCCGGAGCTTACAGCAAGGTGCCGGTTCTTAAAACATCACCAATTTCTCTCTCTCAAGCCTGTCAGTTTGATGATGACCCCCGACTTGTCGTTGGAGAAGTTGCACCCATATATCCCATTACACTGAAAGCTGAAGTGACAGGCTAACGCTGATTTTGAGAGCTTGCATATTAAGATCCGAAACAAAGCTTAGCTGTTGATCGACCCCACTATCCCCATGGGAAAGGAAAGGAATACCCGTTGACTTATTCGAATGCCGGGCGGACTGTGATCTCATGCCGAGGCTTTGGACGTTGCATCGGACCACAAGAAGCCCGGACCGCGCCATTGTCGACAACACATGATATGGTATGATTGATATCTTGCCGGTCTGCAACAACAAAACTCGCTCCCTGAACGAAGTCTGGTCTTGAACTGTTTCAACTACCTCAATCAACTTTCATAGCCTAACCTGCCTGCCGTCACTACAGCCAGAACCAAGAACCACACAATAGATTGCCCAAGATGTCATCAGAACAACCCGTCATCTTTTACCATTATACCTTCTCACCCTTTTCTAAAAGAATACTCTGGTATCTCCAGCTCCGAGGTATTCCCTACAAGCAATGTGTAAGCACCTTTAGGATTGAATACCCCTTACAGACGGGCTTGCGTGCGTGTTATTGACACCCAATATTCAGATGCAACCAGTCACTATGCCGAGACCAGATATCGCCAAGCTGGGTATAAAGTATCGACGCATCCCCATCTTATCTATTGGGCGGGACGTCTACCTGGACACCCGACTCATACTACAGAAACTCGAGTTACTCCCCACCACAGCGCCCAAACTCGGCGTCGCAGAGGGGACCGAGCAGCGCGGCATCGAGCGTCTCCTCGAAGTATTAAACATCGACGGCGGCGTCTTCATGTGGGCCGCCTATCTCCTGCCGCGGGACCTGCCCATGTTCAAAGACCCAAACTTCTTCAAGGACCGGGCCGACTTCCTCAACAATACCGACGCCCTCAGCCAGACGTCCCCCGCGGCCAAGTACGAGGCGCTCAACGACCTCCGGAACGTCTTTGAGCTCCTCGAGACGACGCTGCTCGCGGACGGGAGGGACTGGATCCTGAAGACCGACAGCCCTAGCCTGGCGGACATCGAGGCCGTCTGGCCGCTCCACTGGATATCTGGCTTGCCTGGTGCTCTGCCGCCTGATAATATCTCGAAGACGCAGTATCCCAAGGTGTTTGCATGGATCGAGAGGTTCGACCAGGCCGTTTCTGCAGCGGGGGCAAAGTTGGGCAAGGCGCCTAGTCTGTCTGGCGAAGAGGCGGCAGAGACGATCGTGGGAGCCTCCTACTTTGAGACGCAGGATGGAAAGGTCCACGAGAGCGAGCCGCTGGCGGAAGTACTAGGGCTGAAGAAGGGGGAAGGGGTCGTGGTGTACCCACTCGACTCTGGTTCCTCGCGCAAGGACTCGGGCGTTCTCCTGAGTTTCGACAGCAAGGAGGTTGTCTTCGAGACCAAGGCGGATATGCCGGGTTCACCAGCGGTCAGGGTTCACGCACCCAGGCATGGCTTCCGTGTTATTCGGGACGACCAGGCCTCGAGACTTTGAGTAATAGCGTGGTGGCTAGCGATGGATGTTGAATCACATCGCTTCAGCATGGTCACGCTGTAGCCCATAACTTCCACTCGGAGCTGAACATGACTATATATGGCGATGTTAGTAGTGGTTAGTTACAACTTTGATGGCGTTTCGATATCAACAACTTAGACATGACCGCTTTCAATGCTATTGTAGTGATGACGGTCCGGTAGCAGTGACATGTTGACGAGTGATGCCGCCGCCAAAGTTTCGATACACCGGGTGGACGCCCGGTGCCGTATATCCGTTTCCAAGACGGATCTCGTGTTATGAGGAGTTGAGATGAATAGTGGGGGGGTATCCCATCTCAGCCTTTACACAGTACTGTTGTAGTTGTTTGATAATAGCCATAGCCTAAACAGGGCATCCCGAACTTTGGCGAAACGGGATCTAAAGTTGATAGATCCGGTGCAGGCGAGCGGAGCACTGGAAGCAGTGCCGAAAGAGCCGCATGTGGTGATGACGT
Organism: Cytospora schulzeri; assembly: GCA_003795315.1. Classification (NCBI taxonomy): domain Eukaryota; kingdom Fungi; phylum Ascomycota; class Sordariomycetes; order Diaporthales; family Cytosporaceae; genus Cytospora; species Cytospora schulzeri. The sequence continues at coordinate 50,147 of LKEA01000031.1, read as the reverse complement.
CGTCGTTCAGAGGTGCCACAATACAACCAACACGTGCTGGTTTCCAACGTGTTCGATAATAGCAACATCTACCAAGTGTCCTCAAGGTATAGTATAGTTGTGGTTGTGAAACCCCAAGCCCAAGGGTGGCCGTCTCCTTGCAGTGCCGACGATGCAGATCTACCTCATCTGTGCTATAACAAGTAGTAGTAGCCTCTCTGGTTCTTGGTTATTTTGTTGCACGAGCCTGCGCAACCGCCAACAGCATGGCAACTACTTGTTCGGCGGGATTTGATAGCCGTTCCTCCCCTCCTGCCGGGCCGTTTTGGTGACAAAGAGGGGGTTTGACCCAGCCATCCTGCACATCCAGACCGACAATCTGCCTTCAAGCAACCTCTTCCGGAGCCGAGCGAGATAATCGACTGGCAAATGAGGACACGATGAGGGCATGAGAACAACCCGTCGTTTTGCCCTGGCAGTTGTTCCAGATCTTGATCTGATCAAGCTTCCAAGGTTCTTCCAGGACAAAGAGGAGACTCGCGTATCCTCCTTCCTGGCATCCGGTCCTCGTGTTCTAACTTGATTGGGAATCACGACACAACAACATTGGAAGTGCCGTAGTTCTGATCGGCGTCAAGGCGATGCAATGCTTGCGTCATAGGCCATATAAGTAGCGTCGTGAGTAGCCGAGTAGCGGCACAGTGCAAATCTTGGGGGCGTATCTTATGTACATATCCTTGGTATAACAGGTATATTCCGTACTCTTGTAAGGTCTGTAGGAAGAGGCCAGCCCATGGAACCCAATCATGGCTTTCATGCCTACCTAGGCAGAAAGTTGGGGTTATGATCCGCAAACGGTGTACCTATGTAGTCAAATACTCGAAGGCGAAGTCTCGTAGCTGCTCGGGTGTCCTTAAAGCAAGAAAGAAAAAAGTCAGTAATAGCGACACCATTGAGAATAAAAGTCGCATGTTACGGGAGTAGCATGAAGGAGGTGGTGAAGGAGGAGGACGAGATCTTCCGTCAAAATTCAGCATCTCGATCCGTACCCCGTAGCAAATTAGCGCCTCTTGTAATTTACGGTCGCGAACACGCAGGCGTCGCCGTTGGCTGGAGATTGCCAGACTTTGATGCAGAGTGGCAGAGTGTGGGGTTCTTGCAGTTCTCCGTCGCGTCGAATCATTCCATGATCGCAACACACACACACACACACGCACACAGTCCCAAGGTTCCAGGTTGTCACTGCCTGTCAGTGTCGCTGTCACCGTGTGTGTATGTGGGTTGTGTGAGGTTGGCGGATTTGCCCAGAGCAGAGGTATTATTAGAGACTCGCCTGGATTTTTGCAGATCTGGACGGTCCATGGAGCATATCGTCCGGACGATTTATGGACTTCGGTCTCGGCCGACCGTGTGTGTCTGGAAGTCCTGGACGGGTCAAGTTGCGGATTTGTGATGCTCAGGTGCTACCCGGGCACCACACATATGAGCAAAAAAAAAAAAGCAAATGGGGAGACCGTCTGCTGGCATAGCGTATTAATCGCAAAGTATACATTGAATCGTCCCGTCAGGACCAGTCTACTCAGTTTCATGTCTTTCTTTGCTTTTTAGCCCACGCGAAGACAATCGTGTCGATGCTCGACATTTTGAAGATTGCAGTTGTCCTAGACCCGAACAAACTATTTTCGCACGGTGCCCCTTCCCCAGACTAAAAAGGGGTGGCGTCCAGATTATATCTAGGAACATACTGTACCAAGTAGCCGTACTCCGCACCTGTACCGCGTGGTGCCTGGCGAGCAAAAACTCAACTTACAGCACCACGACGTGTTGACACTGTCTGCTGGGTTGCTACTGTATTCCTCCTGATAGATATTGCTTTGGTGAAAGGATGAAGAACCAACCACGAGAAGTTAGGGCTTGAGCAGACTGATGTATTCTGTAATATTAAAAGCACCAACCTATGTAATCTTAGAAGACAAGGGGAGAGAAGTATGTGTGTGTTTCGCACAGCACAGACACAACAACGCCAGGCCACGGTTCACCTCGTGTGTATCTAAGTATGTGTCGCGTTGACTTCCGCGCGAATCGACCGACACGGATCACGCTATTGTTCGGCTTGTAAGCGCAATAATCGAATCGTCCCCTCGTGGTTGCCCGCATAAGATGTCCCCAGGTGATTACATAGCATCAGTTTTTGCTATGCTTTGTAATATAGGACTGACATTTTTCATTGTTCGCCTCCCTCCTTCCGTTATGCCGTCTGTACCTTTCCGGTAACACCCGCACTGTATACAAGGTTCAAGGGAGTGTGCTTCAGAATACGTACTACAGTACCTTCCTTACTGGACTTTGCTACCGCCCTACTAGCGTGTATGGTCCTGTTCATCACCGCTGCTGCTAGTGGTTTGTTAGTGTCAGATTCGAAGAGGGTGTGGGCTCTTTCTCCCTGCCATTTATTCACCCATTGCCCACACCACGTCATCGCCCCAAATTCGTGACGTCTTTTTTCTCTTTCTCATCCTTTTCCACACGCAAACGCACTGCACCGCACCGCCCAAGCAGCACCGCACAGCACATCCAAAGCGTCACCACCGCATCGGCGTGTCAACCAGCTCACTCACTGAAAGACAGACATATCGATTATCGCGTTGCAGCGTCACAGCTACTATTCCGGTCTCACGTTTGCGGCTCGTGTCACTAAACACTCCTCAGAGGAGTGACCTCATGAGGCCCTTCTGACTTTTTTCTCTGTCTACCCACTGCACACTGCACAATAGCACATAGCACCACTGCACACACTGAGTTGACTGCACTGGCCTTTGCGGCGCTCCTTCCGCCCATTTCGTCATCGTCCTCGATCACAACCCAAACCGACCACCAACCACACAATGGCTGGCGATAGCGACTCCAAGTCGCCCAAAACCACTAGCACTACCACAATCCGCTCAGGTTAGTCTCACATTCTATACTGTCATCATGGCTATGGCCCTGTCTCATCCCCCTTTTCAATTGATCGATCACCATGCCAACGTATCGTCATTCCTCGTCTAGATGCCACGGCCGACACGAAAGATACAGAAATCATCGCCAAGACCGACCAACCATCCAATGGTGACGCTGCTAAACCACTCGCGCCTCCTCCCCGACCTGCGCAAGCACAGAAAGGAAACACCCCCGATTATTTTACCGTGAACGTCTCCTCCTTGACCCAAGAGCCAAACCCCTTCGAGAGATCATTCGGCGGCGATAGCCTGACCGCCGGCGGTGGCCCCCCAGAAACACCTGGCGGCACAAAGTTGCCACCCGTCGCTGCCATCACCTCTCCCTCGTCATTGCTTCCCGGCACCGGAAACACACCTTTCAATTGGGGCGGCGGTTCGCTACGTACCGGTCCCCTAAGCCCGGCCATGCTGTCGGCACCCCAGGCCGATTACTTCAGTGACCAGTTCCGTGGGGGCTTCCCCACACCAAATGAGTCCTCCCTTAGGACTGGCCTGACGCCCGGTGGTAGTGGTTCCATGTTCCCTGTCATCGCAACTCCAAATACTGCTGCACTCTTCAACCTGGGAGCTGGCGGTGCGACACCGGGTACCGTTGACTTCCACCGCACTGCCATGAGGGCTGCTGCCGTCGAGCGTGAACAGCAGGCCCAACAACAGCAGCAGCAACAATTACCTGTCACGTCGCAGCCACAGGAACTTACCAATGGTACTGCATCCGTTAAGCAAGAGATGAAGCCCACAGGACCTTTCGACAACCACGACAACGACGCGGCCAACGGGTTGTTCATGTTGGCACAAGGTAGAAATGGGGCCCAGCCACAGTCTCAGTACCCCGTACCTCCCCAGCCGGCTGGCCATGGCCACCCAGCACCCGCCGTCCAACATCCCGACACCAACATGAACGGCAATGTTTCTCATGGCAGCGGATCTCGCGGTGCTAGTGAATCCGGCAGCATGCAGTCAGATGAGAGCGAGCAAGCCCGGCCCAACACCCGAGGCAAGGGCAAGCGCAATTCCGGTGCGGGAGTTGCCACGACTAATGGTAGACGGAAAGCTGAAGACGCTCCGGGCAAGGCCCCAGCGAGCAAGAAGACGAAGATCAATGTTGCTGGCTCTCTGAATGGATCCGAAGATCACGATGACGATGATCAAGACGACGACAACGGAGACAAGCCGAAGAGTAAGATGACCGAGGAAGAGAAAAGAAAGAACTTCCTTGAGCGCAATCGGTAAGTGTCCCCTATACAAAGAATTATGTTGTTTTTGAACTCGATCAAGTGCTAACGGACTATTCAACAGTGTGGCTGCTTTGAAGTGTCGCCAAAGGAAGAAGCAGTGGCTGGCTAATCTCCAGAATAAGGTCGACCTCTACCAAACGGAGAACGATCAGCTCACCCAGCAGATCGCTGCTCTGCGGGAAGAGGTCGTGAACCTGAAAACGCTTCTGCTGGCACACAAAGATTGTCCTGTGACACAGCAGCAGGGCATGCCAGGGGCTTACATGGCCGGCATGGATTACAACGCCCAGATGAACCCTTACGGGATGGCTGCACCCATCCCTAACCATCAGATGATGCCTGCTCAAGCAGGTCAGCGACGTTTCTCGTAAGGGAGGCCACCGCTGCCTTCTCTAATTCTTGCAGACCCTTTGCTTGCATGCACATTCATGATTTTTGTCCAGTCTACGCAGAGGACCAAGAAAACCAGCGAATATCATTAAGATGAAGAAGCACCTGAGGCTTCGCCCAATGAAGGACACGGGTTGGCTCGTTCTTCACCCCTCTTGGGGCGACGACGGAGCAGTATCGAGATGACCTTTCTCGAGACAGCACCGGGTTTTCCATCGGGGAGGCCTAGCAACAGGTTGTAACATATCGGCTCCAACATGGCATGACTTTCCCTTGGGTTATGGGGTATCGACTGTAAAAGTATACACGGAACAGTTCATTATATGGGAACTGGGGAAAACGAGGAGTCTGTTTTATATGGTTTGAAAGGCATACATACGGAAAATGGGGCGTTATTGGGTGGGGGTGGAACTGGTCGTTGGGGGGCGTTTGGCTAGTGACCCAGGAGCTCTGGGGTTCCTAGATGCTGCTGGCCTTGATGATTGCACGCCTTGTTGGCTTCGTTTGTGTTGGCACTTTTCTCACAAGAGAATCTTGCGGCTATCCTGACTGCATCTATCTATATGGTGGTGGTAGCAAATCACTGTCAGGGTTTGACGCTTTTTTTCGAGTCCTGCATTACCTTTCTAATGCGAGAAACGAAAGTAGCTATTTGTGCGCTGTAGCCTATGTAATTAAACTTTGAATTCTTACATGGAATTATTTTGAGAAGAATAAAAGCGGCAATACGTAAAAGATATATAACTGTACTGCATCTGGAGGGCATCAATGTGCCGCAGTGGGCAGTGAGTAAGTAATCGGGGGCTTTTGTTCAATGTTGGTGTTGACAAACTGAAGAGGGTCCGCTGGTGGAAATAGACAATGGCTAGTGCAAGTAGCAGTTGGCCCGAGTGTGTTTGTGCTGGTGTGGAGATCCCGATTCGGTTTAGTGCGGGTTTGCTTCGTGTGCCGGCGTAAACAAATGAGGGAAGCCATTTTCGCGGCATCTCGCAAGGTCCCCATCATCATTGACAACCTCACAACGCCGAAATCCACGTCGCCAGCGGACAGCATCAATTAGAAGCGCGCAAAAATCCCGGCATTTGATGTTCAAGACGGAACCACACGAACCTAACAGAATCAATCCGCCGGCTCGACGCGTCTTCGAGCCCCAGGGAGCAGGGAACAAAGGGCAAGGAGCAAGTAGCAAGGAGCGGGAGCAGGTCGCGAGGGGGCGCGATTGACCAGCAACAACCTGAACCAGCACACATAAACACGCGACACACCGACCACGACAGATTCGTCGCGGTCCCTCCGACCCTCCCCAAACACGAATGCGCGACCGATCGAACTAATCATCAATGACGACCGTCGTGCGTCTGCGCCATCCTCTACAAGCATTGAGCATGGGCAACCAGTCCGAGCCGCGCCGGAAAAGCAAGCGCCTGGCGGGTATGTACTTTCCAGCCGTGGCGCACATTCAATCTAGATCAATGATGGGGGAGTGATTTTGCTAACAATTGCCTTTCGGTTGCCTGCAGCGGCCGCAGTCTACGACGAGGAAGATGGCGACTTTATATTTACGCGCGGACCCAAGAGGCAAAAGCCCTCGCCCAAGGAGCCACCCGCACCGGCACCAGCACCACCTCCAGCTCCTGAACCGGAATCGGCACCTATAGTGAAGAAGCCCCGGGGCAGACCAAGTAATGGCTTGAAACGCGCTGCATCGCCGACACTTCAGAATGGCGAGGGGGCACCTGCCACGACATCCAAAAGGCCTGCCCGGAGGAAACTCAACTCGTCACCCCCTCCGCCCGATGAGCAATTAGCAGCAGTGCCCAAGAAGCGTGCTACACGGAGGACGAGGTCGTCGATGGAGGACCTCGCCGAGGAGGGGCACGTCGTGTTACCGACCCGAACGAACGGCGCCAAGTCGATATCAAGGGATGAGGGGACCAAGAAGAGCGGTCGCAAGCCATCACGCAAGCAGCAGCCGCCACCACCACAAGTAGAAGAGGAAGCACAGGCGACCCCCGACAAGATCGACAAGCCCCTCGAGAAGGACCCACACGCGCAGAAAATAGCCCTCCCCTTCAGCGACACGCCCATCAACAGAAAGAACAAAGAGTTCCGCAAGAAAGGGGGCGGGGGAGGTGGAGGAGGGCGCCGGAGCAGCATGAGCATGCGCGGGAGGCGAGCAAGCTCGCTCATCGAGAGCGGACACAGCGCGATCCCCCACCGGGAGGTGGGCGCGGCCGAGTTCTACAAGCACATCGAGGCCGAGGGGCTGAGCGAGCCGAGGAGGATGAAGCAGCTGCTGACGTGGTGCGGCGAGAGGGCGCTTAGCGAGAAGCCCAAGCACGGGTCGGCGGGCGCGCCCGCGGTCCTGGGGGCCCGCGCCATCCAGGATGCCCTGTTGAAGGACTTTGGGTCGAGGTCGGAGTTCTCGGACTGGTTCAGCAGGGAGGACGAGCCTTCTGATGGTGCTGGTTCTGCTGGTGGTGGTGGGAAGCCCAGGAGGCCGGTGGTTGTGAAGCCGAACCCGATTAATGTTGAGCATGAGCAGAAGATTGCTGAGTTGGAGGGGAGGATAAAAAGGTTGGTGCCCGCCCCCCCCCTACGATCCCTACGAATGTGTTGGGCAGTGAATTATATGAGAGGGAGAGAGAGAGAGAGAGCCATGCATGCTGACGAAGAGACCAAACAAATCACAGATTAAAAGAAACACGCAAGTCATGGCGGGCATTACAAAACCCCCTACCCCAACTACCACCACTATACCCCCAACAGGACTGCGACCCCAAGAAGGCCCCCCTACCGGACCCGTCACTGCTGGACGCCGAGGAGGCCAGGATGCTCGACTCCCTCACGGACCCGTCGTCCTCGTTCGCGGGCCTCAAGTCCACGGCGCGGTCGCGGCTGCAGGCCGTCCGGTCCGGCGTCGAGTTCGGGGTCGACCACCTGGCGGACGGCGTGCACAAGATGGACCTGCGGGTGGCGACGGCGGGGAGGCAGGCGGACAAGGTGCTGGCGCTCGGGGCCGGGAGGCTGCGGGAGAGGGAGGGGAGGGAGAGGGGGGGCTTGGGGACGGGGGGGTTGCCTACCATGGAGGTGCTGCGGAGTCTGAGTAGGATATTGCCTGAGAATGGGGGGGGTGGTTAGTTTCGACCCAGGGGCTTAGTAGTGACCTGAAAGGGGGAGGGGGGGCAGTTTTGTTGGTGTGGTTGTTCTTGTGTCGGTTTTTTCTTTCTTTTTTCTCTGAGCATGAGCATGATGAGCATCTGGGAGAACAGGGGCTTCATTTCGGTTTCAGCGTATTGTATTGCCTGGCCCATTTGGGAAAGGGGATTGGGGGGAGGGGGTCTGGTTCGCTTGGTTTGCGAATGATGTGATGATGACTGGTATGAGGGAGGGTCCAAGACTGGAGAAAAGGGAAGTCTTTCGTTTGCGAGTACGGGGACGGCTCTTCCCGCCAGCAGCAGAACGGGATGCAGACGACAAGTGAGGGTGTGTGTTTTTCAAAGAATGCCGAGAGAGCCTGGAGTCGGATGGGGATGGGGATGGGGGACTGGGAGTTTTCTATAACCAAACTGTACATACTGAACCACCAAAACCTGAATACCCGGGCTGCGAAATGACAATGTTAGGACATGATAGTCCTATTGAACATCTTCTTATAACATGTTTGTCCTGTTGAGACGTGCTTGGGTTGCCCCATCCCTTGTATATATTCCTTTTCTGTAAAGAACCTGATATATGTATACACATGTCCCCGATAAGATTCCATTTACCATTCATTGTACACAAAAGCCGTAAATCCCTTCAACCACACAGGCACATATACACACATACACATACATATACACAGCCTCCCGGAACGACCTTTTTATTTTATCCCTCTTTTTTTTTCCCCCTTCCCTTTCTTCATATTCCTTTACTTACTTGCTTTACTTACTTTACTTATTCACTTACTTCCTCTCCCCCAGCGGTGGCATAAAAGCCATACCCTCAGCCCTATCCCTATCGTTATTCCCCAACACGCCCGCCGCGCTCCTCGCCTTGACGTGGCCCCTCAACAGCCCCAGGATCTCACTGTCCCTCCACCGCGCGGGCACGGGCCTGTAGGCGGGCTTGAAGGTGCCGATGGTCTGCGCCCACTCGCCCTTGCCGGGCTGCGCGGGCTCCAGCTTGGACTCCTTGTTGCCGCTGCCACTCGGGGTGGTGGCGGAGCCCTGGTCCTCCGAGCCCAGGTACGGCTCCGAGCCCTGCATGCCCGCGGCTGGGGTGTTGGTGTTGCTGGGTTGGGCGGGGTCCTGCGTGGCCCAGTAGTAGATGTCCCAGTCGTTCTCGTCCAGGAAGAGGTCGTACTGGGTCATGAGCTCCTTGGTCATGGTGGGGAGGTATGTGGCCGCGAAGGTGGAGAGGAGGAGGTCGGACTCGAGGGTGCCGCGCTTTCGGGACTGGTCTGTTGTTATGTAGGAGAGGAGGACGAAAACGATTAGCCTCGTGAACTCTTCTTGTCATGGTTTTTCTTTCCCTTCCTATTCTCTCTCTCTCTTCCTTTCATAAAGGGCTTTTGGGGAGAGTTTGGGTGGGGGGAAGGGAATAGGAATGAATATAGGGAATGTAGGGGAAGAGAGGAGAAATCAACATACAGGTCAACCTCGCGCGCATCGTCTGGGCGTCCTCGCCCACCCGGCGCAGGGGCTCGATCTTGAACTTTGCGCCCTCGAGCTCGCCGACCTGCATCTCGTGGTCGGCCACGGGGTCGATGGGACCGCCCCTGTGCTGCTGCCAGCGGCGCGCCTGCACGCCGGTGGTTGCGAGGATTGGGCGGGTGGTGTTCGTGGTGGTGTTGAGGACGCGCCGGGAGGCCGGGCGGAGGGCTCGGTAGAGGGAGGAATTCATGGTGGGTGGGATATATGGGGTCTTCCTTTTTCTTGTCACAGGTAATTATTATGTTTATGTGTTTTCTGTATTGAAGAAGGGGAGAAAAGACAGAAGAGTTAGTTCTCTCTGTCTATGAAGTGAAGTGAATTGGTTTGATTCGAGGGAAGAGTGAGTGAGTGGGTGTGGCGAGTGCGGAAGAAGGGCGTGAGGGAAAATGGAGGTAAAGGTAAGGTAAGGTAAGGTATCGGTATCGGTATCCGTACTGTACACTGTAGTGAGAGGATTCCTCACGGGTCCAGACAACCGTCATGGATTTGCCGAGGTGCCGTCTTGAATTTCGGCCGGCGGGCGCTTGTAACTCGGCACCGGCGTCGGGGGAAGCTCAGCACTCCGGAATCATGAAAGCACGCACGGTCCGGATCACAAGGGCAGCAAGCAATTGCTGTTGTTCAGCCTGATTACACAGCACAATTATGCAGAAATTATTGAGTTGCCCATTGTGTGCTCAGAGTCACTTCTCGGGTTAGGCCAGGCCATCAACCCGCGCTGGCTTGCTTCGAGCAGTTTTTGATCGATCATGTCAATGAGAGCAGGCAGTGAGTACTTGCCGAAGCCTGATTGATTGACCGTATCGTTATATAGCCCGTCCACTATTCGCATGACTTTTACCGACCTAAGCGTACACTCATCTAAGAGACTCCCAAAACCCGTTCTGCGGATGCCTTTTCCCAATAAGCCAACCGTACATTTCATAACCTTTGGGAATCGTAACCCGCCATATAATAATAGCACGCCACTCAAATTTAAATAAGGTGCTTGGACCTGTGCGTAAAGAAAAAAGGAGGAACAAGTCAGCATCACATACATCTGCAATATTCTCCCGATTCGAGGAAGAGGAACCATGTGCGCAAGTACTACTAACCTGAAGTAGGCCCGCAGGTACAGGATCTGCCACACCCACAGCACGATCAGGATGAAGGTGGTGCAGAGGCCGAACCACTTGACGCGGTTGTTTGTGCTCTCGTTGGTGTCGCGCAGCTTCTGCTCCCGCGCGCGCAGGTAGTCCATCTCGCTGACAATCTCCGACACCATCTCCTCCATGCGGCGCAGGTCCGCCTCGACGGGCCTGAGCTTCTCGGTCGCCTGGATCGCCGACCAGTCCTTCGCGTCCGCGCCTATGTCGACGTCCAGCTCGACGTGGCGGAAGGCGTCGCCGATGTTCTTGGCTGGTTTGTAGGGAATGTTTGTTAGCCATCGTTGGTGCTTCTTGTGTGTGTAGGCCAGGGTGGTGCCATGTTGGAAGGGGGAAGAAGAGAAGAGAAGAGAAGGGGTGGTGGTTGAGGGAAGAAACGTACATCCTGTCAGGAGGTTCTCGAAGCAGACATCGAAGGCTGCGTCCGAGTGGGATGTGAAGACTGTCCTCTGCTCGCCGGCGACATCCTGAGGCTTTCCGTACTCGTTTCCTACGGCATCTCTAATCTAGACACACACACAAACGAGGACCGACCGGTCAGTAAACCACAGGAACTCCCGAATTGATTGTAATGATTGATTGACTGATTGCTTGATTGATTCCAAGGTCGTGGGCCAGAAGAGCAAATACAACACTCACATGCATATTGACCCGCATGCCATCTCCCCTACTTCCACTGACGATCGCCGTGACAACCACCAAAGTGTCCTTGGCGACAAAGTTCCGTATGCATCGTTCCTTTTTGGCGTCGTGTGATTGGGATGTGGCCTGTAGGTCGAACTTGAGGGCGTTGGCGCAGGCGACCAGGAATATTACGCTGCAGAGGTACTGCAGGAATGATCGTGGGGGCGCCATATTTTGTTCGAGGGAGAGGGGGGGGAGGGTGGATTGTAAGGAAAGCTGAGTTGTTGTGTGTATGTCGCGGGACAACAGCAGCAAGCGAAGTAGCCTTTCCAGTGCAGTGAATGAACCTTTGGGAAAGGTGTCGCGTTTCCGTTACAGTTTAGCTCCATACATGTGCCAGGGGTGAGCTCTGGACTAACCCGCCCAATCAATAGGGTTATATACACTTTAATG
>LKEA01000031.1:0-27072 GCA_003795315.1 Cytospora schulzeri | reverse complement strand
CCAGGCTCTTGCCATAAACTGTCCCTATGTGTGTATGTGTGCTGACCACTGGCTGTTAGGTTCGACAACTCCTGGGCCCTGAAGCAGATCGAGGAGGGCCACCACAGCATCCTCTCCCGGGCACCAGCCACCGACGCCGACAAGTTCGGCCCGGCCAAGGGCAAGACGCTCCCCCGAGTCATCACCATGGGCGGAGACCACACCATCTCCCTCCCTCTCCTGCGGTCCATCAACCGCGAGTACGGCCCCGTGACGGTGATCCACTTCGACAGCCACCTGGACACGTGGAAGCCCAAGGTGTTCGGCGGCTCGCCGTCGGAGGTGGCCAGCATCAACCACGGCACGTACTTCTACCACGCGGCCATGGAGGGCCTCCTCAAGAACGACACCAACATCCACGCCGGCATCCGCACGACGCTGAGCGGGCCCTCGGACTACGAGAACGACGGGTACTGCGGGTTCCAGATCGTCGAGGCGCGCGAGATCGACACCATCGGCATCGAGGGCATCATCAAGAAGATCCGCGACCGCGTCGGCACCGAGAACCCCGTCTACCTGTCCATCGACATCGACACCCTGGACCCGGCCTTCGCGCCCGCCACCGGCACCCCCGAGACGGGCGGCTGGTCCACGCGCGAGCTGCGCACCATCATCCGCGGCCTGGACGGGCTCAACCTCATCGGTGCGGACATCGTCGAGGTCGCACCCGCCTACGACACCAACGCCGAGCACACCACCATGGCGGCTGCTGATGCCCTGTACGAGGTCATGTCCATCATGGTCAAGAAGGGCCCCCTGAGCAAGATGGTCGAGCAGCCTAAGGAGCTGGACCTGTAAGTTCTGCTGGATTAATCAGCGGGATTTAGATGGATTGTCTCTTGGGTCCCTTCGGCCCGGGAGTGGTTCGTTATGAACGGCGGTGGACAGGCAGGGCAGGGAGTAAAAAGGAGGGGCAGTGGATGGGAGACATGAATGAAGGCTGTTGTCTAAAACAGTCTGACGCTGCATGCTTGATCCTCTGCTCTGGATAGTTAGATCCTAGTGCTGCAAGCGTCATGAGACATTGTATAAGCGGAAATGAATGAACGTTAAATGTTAAACATGTTGATCGAAGGTCTGGTTTCGATCGCGTCTCTGATTATCTGGTGATGCCACTCTCCAAATTCACTGGACAGGCATACTTGCACTCACTGCTGGTGTTGACTGATGTTGATGGTACCTACTTATGTAGATCACAAGTCTCAAGTCTTGCATGAGTTCCCTGCTCGCGGGCATTTGACCCATGCCCCATAGTCGAATTCCTATCACGATACAAACCCACACGTCGAGATTCTTGATATTCGGATCCATGCAGATATTCTACAATCAAGAGCTCTGGTACGAGTCAACACTGTCGGACTCTCGAAAGTCCCACCTTCCACAGCTCCCTCTAGATAGGTATCGCGGAAGTAATCATTGGCACCTCGATGGAGGCAAAGAGTCAGACAAGATTCATTTTGACTTCGCAGCACCTAGACCTACTCTCCAGTCAATTGTAGCCAATCTTTTTCATGCTATCCACACATACTCGACGGTATCCGTCAAGGCCAGGAATGAGAACAAGTTCTACGTAGGTAACTTCTCGGTTGCAAACATTTCGCCTTGGGCACCTCCAGATGTCCGTTTTGCCAAATATCTACAGCTCGAGTTTGGCTGGATCAAAGACTACCATAAGAGCCAACTTGCCGTCAATGATGACTGATAAGCCGCAGTGAAAAGCAGATAGGTGCAAGAGTCTTACAGCAGTGATGGATTGTCTATGTAGAGGGAGCTAACACAAAGCTGGGAAGAGGTGGTGACTATTAATTTGAAAGGAACAATCTCTCTGCTATTCGAAGGTGCTATAGACAATGCGAAGTTCTATAGCCAGAGCATTATGTTGCCTTTGGTATTCTCTTCAAAACCCGCACAATAGTAAACAATGGTAACATGGGCAATGTCTTCAGCAGACTCTTTGATTGGGTAGCCTCTACTGTTATATAGACCATCATGAAGAATAAGAAACCATCTGATGATGGTCATGATGCCTAAAGTATCTAGTGTCATCCAAGAAAGGAGCTTCCGTCTCAAGCCAGCAACAAACAGTCACAGCATCCCCTTGAAAAGATTCAAATCCTCATCTCAATCAAGAAACAAACACCTGGACGCGAAGATGCCGACCCGAACAGTCAAGTACAACCCCAGGTACCTTGGTGACAAGGACACCACCAAACTCAAAACCAGATGGGACAACGACCTCATCATGGACTGGATCGAGACACAACCAAACCCCCTCGAGGCACCCGAGTTCTACCAGCCCATGGTCGAGCACGACCCTCCACAGATCACCCTAAGACGTGAGATCAGAGAGCAGCTGGGCCAGGTATGGTCCCTGGATCATGATTTTGTTCACCCTCTTGCTTTGGAGTTCTTTGAGAATGAAGATGTGAGTTTTACTCGTACATTGAAAGCCAGGGGATTGATGCTAAATTGATGGGGCACTTAGGAGAAGGCTGCTCTTGAGGCAGCTGCTGAGGCAGCGGAGGCTGCTGAAGCTGTGCTTGCATCCCTCCGAGAGATGGGCATCGAAGATGCAAGACTGGTGGAGGAGGAGGAGGAGAGTGAGGATGACTACAACTACGAGGACGAGTAGTAGAGTGTGACCGTGAGAGTGAAGTGTCATTGGGGAGCCAAATGTTTATCAAAGCGAAGAGAAGCTGAAGTGGTTACGAAAGTGTTGACCCGAAGAAACACGCGAGCTTGACCAAGCCTTTACTTCTACTCTCCCAACTATTGATTACGCTTTTCGTCAATTTCTCTACACTTTCCTCCTCTCCTAAAGCTTCACAATATTACTATATGTACTAAAATTCTATCTTTTCGAAACCGACATGTGGAATATTACATAACGGCTCGGCTTGAATTATATATGAGGAATAAGCATAATTATCCAAAACTCTCAGGGCCTTGTGGCATTTCCAGGCTATTCTACGGTGCCAAAACTTGGAATAAGAAACCTATGTTCCAACCTAGGGGATTATCACTTTTTTATATGTCCAGCTGCTTGTGGCCAAGGTCAACGTGCACTCGTCCGCCCAGACCATAGGTTGGGGATCACGTCTTCGTGTTGGTGATACCCCAGGTCTTCTGCAGAAGCATAAGGCGGCCTGTATAAGGGCCTTGTAATCAGACAATTGGCATGGTCTACACGGAGGAACGCAATGCCCCGATGAGCTTAGAGAGCATACAAATAGTAGGGCAGAAGGGCTTGAACTGTCATGACAGAGTTCCCCTTCTGCCATTGCAGTCAGTTCACTCGCTTACCCCATTCACATTACATCAAGTCGGGATCGATCACCCGGGCACTTTTGGAATCAATCTCCGGATAGCCACCTCATCTCATATTCCTACCAAAACAAACAACACAACACCAAATAACCAGGCATCACTTCAGTCATGTCCACCGAAATCACGATGCGAATCAACGCCAACGCCTCCAAGATCTGGGGCGGAGACCCAAGCTCCTACGAACTCGACTTCGAGACCGACGACTATGAATACTGGAGTTGCGTCCTCAAAGAAGAAATCGTCACAGCTGGGAACTGGAAGACTAGCAAACTAAAGCTCCGGATGATGACCCCAGGCAATGCTCCATCTACGAACCAAGCCGTGAGGGAGCTTGACAGGATCCTTCAGGACATGGCCGAATCTAAAGAACGAAAAACGAGGGAGGCAAAAGCCAATGCTCCCAGCGGGCAGTGACAGTTGGGGGTGCCTTTATTACAATGCTCTATTATCCAGCATCTGCTCTGGAAGCATACTATGAAGTGCGTGGTATTAAGCAGGAGTGCCTGTACATGCTGAAGACTTTGGTATATTCTATGGAAGTACCAGGGCGGAGTCTGGGCGTAACCCCAGACCATTTGGGCGTCATCCATGGTGCAGTGCCCGACCTTGGGCGGCTAGTACTGTATGGAGTGTTACCAGACATGTTAGCAAGGAGGAGGAGTGGGGTGTAAAAGGGGAGCAAGAGGGGAACGGAAAAAGTGAAGGGCCTGTCAATTCGAGCCGTAGCTGCAGATATTGGGTCATCGAAGAGGACTAGAAGAGAGCTGAGGTGCGAGAGAACTATTTCCCTTGATATCCATTGGCCTTCGGCTACCACCTTGCAGCATGTCGTTTACCTGATGGTCGAGCGGAACGTAACCTTTCCTGACTTCGTAGTTCCAGCTGACCTTGGGAGCTTTTGCGTAGTTGGCCTCATGCTATTGGTTTCCGGAGTCCATGATGTAAGCTCTACAAATTCTACACGGTGACAGTTTTTACTGGTCGTCCTAGACTTTCAAAGGACGAGGAGTCGGGAAGGGGGTTCGAAGGATGTGACCCTGATTTATTTGGCCCTACTTCTCTAGGACTGGGGAGAGCTCATGTTCGTAGTCAGGTTGTCTGCTCCAACTTCCCTTTCCTCCTGACGCCCTCGCACTGACCAGTCAGGTTCGTCAACGGTTGTAAAACCCAAGTCAAACACCTGGGTCATCGAAAACGGAACGTCAAACTAGCACAGAGTCTGAGATGTTGTATTTGATGGCTGATCTACTTGCGGTTTGTGTGTGTGTAGTCTGGACTTGAGCTTTGGACCTCCGTCCGGACTCCTTGAGCTCCTCCTGCATTGAGCGTAGCATTGCAGAGAATCCTACCAGGAAGGTCGAAGTCACTTCCTTCCGCGCCCATCCAAGCACTCGTCTCAGTGGCTCATTGTGGAGGAATGGTGGTGGAAGTCGGCGTATCGGTGCATCGGTGCGATTGAATATCTCGGGTCCCGAAACCATACCATCAGGCGGGTCAAACTTAATTCAAGCGGCATAAGGACTGAGCTGAATGGATAGAGCAGGTTTATATTTGACAGCACGAATGTGGCATCATTTACATTCGATACTCCTTTCAAGTCTCGAGCAGAGTCTCAGCTCGGCCAATTCGTTTCCAATTCTGCCCGTGGCCTGGAAGGTCCAGTTGTCCTTAACCACCAACAAGCAAACCGACGGACAGAAATCCATCATAAGGACGTCTTATCGGATACAACTGGAATATCACACAAGGTCCGAGCCGTCATCATGGCGCTCAGCTTCCTCAAGACTATCTTCGGCGGTGGAAAGCCTAGTCGGCCAGCCCGTGTGCCGACTGACGAGGTCCTCCCGTTGCACGAGTTCGATGGGCGCATGCAGGTCAGGAGTATCATAATGGGCTGGACGATGCGCTTCGATGATATACTCGATGCTGAAAAGCTGAGCGTGTCACTTTCTCGGCTGCTGGAGATCGGTGCATGGAGGAAGTTGGGTGGCCGGCTGAGGGGAAGAGTAAGTGGAGCGACCCATGTGGGAAGCGTCTTCACAGAAATCTGGGATATAGAAAAGAGAGCACAAGAAGTAGACTGACTGTGATCCTAGGAAGACGGTACATTAGAAATCCATGTCCCAGCTGAGTTCACACCCAAGCGGCCAGCATTGCGATTCTCCCACGAGACCCTCGACATGGAGATTTCGAAGCACCCTCTAGCATCCCGGCTGCCGAAACCGACAATCGATGGATCGGTTCAAGACGGCGCAGACAACTTCGAGGAGTTTGCGGCACCGGAGGACGCGCCAAGATCCCTCGAGGACTTTCTCACCCGCGATGTTGCCCAACTGGGGCTGCACGTCATCTCCTTCACAGACGCCACGATGGTTTCACTCACATGGCCACATACCATGTCCGACGCGCTGGGGCTGACTGCTCTCGTGACGAACTGGGCTAGAGTCCTCGCCGGTAAGGAGGACGAGGTCGTGCCACTGCTCGGCGTCGAGGATGATCCGCTGGCGACGGTGGGCAAGGGCGAGGTCCACAAGACCGAAGAGCCGTGGGCACTGAGGGACCAGATCCTCAGCAGTTTCGGATGGGTTCGTTTCATCCTGACTATGCTTTGGGATGCCATCTGCATCGGTTCCTGCCAGCAGCACATGATCTACCTCCCCGCCCGTTTGATGCAAAAGCTCCGGGAGACCGCCATCAGCGACTTGGCAGCGACCATGGCCGCGGATGGGGCGGATGACGACTGGCACCCCCAGAACGTACCGAATGAAAGACCATTCTTGACAGAGAACGACGTCCTCACGGCCTGGATGACGCGCATGGCAGCACACAGCCTGGGGCCCAAGTCGAACCGCAGTATCGCCTTCCTCAACTTCTTCGAGGTGCGCAGCAGACTCCCCTCGGTATTCCGACCGGCAAACAGGGCTGCGTACGTGGGCAACTTCATCTTCGCATCCTGGGCACACGTCAGTGCCCTGGACGCACAGAAAGCGCCACTAGGTGCCATCGCGCTGCGGTATCGCGCCCTGCTCGCAGCCCAGACCACAGAGGGCCAGATCCGTGGCCTCCTTCGGACATTCAGGGAGAGGATGGCTGTGGGTAAGAGGATAGGCACTATGAGGCACAATAGTATGATGGTGACGTGCACGAATTGGACGAAGGCGAAGCTGTTTGATCTCGTGGACTTCAGCCCCGCAGTGGTGAGGAGGGGGACTCCGTTCGGGGAGACGGAGCATAAGCCAGGACGGCCAGTGTATTACCATGCTGTCAATCTGAGACCATTGGCGGTGATTAAGAAGGGAGGACCGCCGAAGATAGGCACACAGAACGGAGTGAACATCCTGGGGAAGGATTCTGGCGGGAATTATTGGATCATGGCTATCTTGCCGCCAAAGTCCTGGCCGCGCATTGAGGAAGATCTCGCAGCACTGTGATGGTATGGCTGCCCCAGGGCGGCGTTACTGCTCAGATAACATTGTGTTAGGGGCAATAATATTTCCCTGGTATGCCCTGACAGCTTTAGATAATACCACCTCTCAACCTCATCAGATCTATCCGTGTTCACTGACAGGACACGGCCTACAGACAGACCTTTCAGCATAGGGTACGAGCGTCATGCTACGTGAAGTATTGTGCTTCCAGAGTGTGTACTGTGATACTTGACGAAATTAATTGCTGGTATGTATTGCTTACGATTGGCAACTGGTAAAAGACCTCGGGAACCGAAGTAGTGACAGTGGGTAATACCATATCAAGTAACCTTATTGTAAGCCCAAGACATACTCCTAGACGAGCTAAAGGAAGAATATAACGGGAGGTGGCCTCAGGCGATGTTCTGTTATAGTTACAACATAGCTCGAAGTATCTGATATAGTTCTTATGGGAAAAGGATGTTCGGTATAAGGTAAACGTGTCTGTTGATATGTTGCTTCCATTGATGGACCAGGTCATAAGGTGTCACTCTCCAGGTCCTTCCTTGTATGACACTGAGTGAACATAAGCAATTTTACTCGTGCTATGAATTGGAAACAGAGGTGTTAGTGACAACCTTGTCAAACAGGCGTACATATTTCTACTACCCGATAACGGGTTTACAACTGCCTCGGCCGCAGAATGAATACTTCATAGAACAGATATAGGACTCACTCGTCAAGTGCAAGAGTTTTGTGCCGAGGCGGCTGAGGATATACTCCAATATGCCACATAGGGTTTCGGGGCATATGCAAAATTATAATAGCTCAGAGGAAAGCCTGGCATACTACACCTTAGGGCCTGAATTCCCATTTGTTTCACTCTCGGCAGACAGTCAGACAGTCCGTGATGAGCGTACGACGCGAAGTGCTCACAAGTCAAGTGTAACGATATTTTCTTTGATGCCTGTTGAACACTGCTATATAATACATGCTATATCACACCCCCGCCTTCGAATTCCAGGGCGCCACTTTCTGCAGCTTACCGTAAAGTCAGGGAGTACCATGTTTGGGGCTGATTCGCCCGCAAATTGGATGTACATTTGTTCACCTGTGTCGGAACCCTATAACTATCACCCCATGAGGCTGGTAGTTGGGGTTCTTATGCATGACTAGGTAGGTCGGTTAGTAGGGCAAGTATCACATAGAGTAAGACGCTTTGCTTTCTTTACCTAAGTATATTACACAGATCGTCCATCCTCACACCCTCATCCGGGGATAGGTCCGTTATGAAGATCGACTCCCGTGTCTGACACAATAATGTTTGTCTTCCCATATTTGGAAATGGTGGACAGAGTGCTGGCAGTTCCGCTCGCTTCTGTCTTATAAGTCAACGAAGAGCATCACTCTTTCTGACCCCGGTTGTCTTCCTGTCATTGTTCCCAAGCAGCCCAAGTACATAACATATTTACTTAGCATACATATATTCCAAAGTTGCCAACATCACGATGAAGTCCATCACGATCCTCCTCACGGCCTCGGCTGGGCTGGTTACAGCTCAGCTCCAATATAACGAGACATCAAACCAATTCACCTGTGCGAAGGCGGACCAAGCATATTGCGTGTCGGACTCGCTCCAGTCCAGCATCATCGTGCGGTGCGACGAGAACGCAGTCGGGACTGCTGGTAACTGCGACGACGTATGTTTGTGCCTCCCATGTGTACGCCCGAACAACAGAAAAGCTGACGAGGATGACATGATATTAGAACCTGGACGGTGAGCCCCCCCAGGGCCTGCAGTTCTCGCCCTGCTGGCAGACCTCCAACACCACCGGTGATGCCGCCTGCTCCAAGAACTGCGTCGTCTACGGAGGCTCGGGCAACTACGATGGCACCTTCACCCTCCCCGCGGACGAGTGTACGCCCACGTACACGGCGACCTCGTCCACTGCCTCGTCCTCGGCCATAGCCATCACCGGCTCCGCGAGCGGGACCCTCACCATCATTGTCGGGACGACGACAAAGACAACAACAGAATGCCCCGAGAGCGAGAGCACCGCCAGCAGCTCCGCAGGGGCCGTGACTGGATCGTCGTCCCCTGTCATAAGCGTGTCAATCCTGTCCCCCGCCACGACGTCCACCATCGTCCCGCCTCCTCTGTCTCTTCCGTCCGGCGGTGCGAGCACCACTACGCTGACTAGCTCTACTGGCTCCAGCGCCACTTCCACGGCAGGAGCTGTCTCGGGCTCTACGAGCTCGGTAGCTTCGACGTCTTCCTCTGTCTTGGTCACTCCGACTCCTTTTGCTACTGCTGGAGCCGTGTCGAACCGCGTTGGTGCCGGGCTGGGTGTTGTGGGTTTGATCGTTGGTGCTTTGGTTTAAGGATCTGAAGGGAGAAATTCACCAGGATTTCATGATATTTGAAATGATCTGGTTGTTCACAGATGGTGATTAACTCTGAGTATTTGGCGTGCTGTTATTATATCCTGGATGCCTAATCTTGCCGCTGTATACTGTATCCGGAAGATTGACCGATTTGGGAGCAGCATGGATACAGTCTTGCAAAGGTCAAAACCCATCAATATTCTATTCAGAAGTACTAGTAATGATTCGATATCCTCTTTGAAGTTAATATAATAGCCTGTATTCTCAGCGGGATGTGGTCCACTCAGATTTGAAACCTATGTCGCTACTTCATCCTAACATTTCGACGATCTTCTCCCCCGTTCACCTACCACAAGAGAAGGACTTGAGCAGAAACCATACACGGAATAATTATATGATGAAGATAACTCTCAAACAAGGATCTTGGAAATGGTTTACATGGTCTACTGTCACCAAGGGTTACGAAAAGGAGCACCTCACCAGCAAAACGTCTCGAACGGCATGCTCTCGTGAGGTCTCTGAATACTATATCAACACGCAGGAGCTGAAGCGCCACCAATCTCAGTGCAGACAAGTAAGCAAGCGAGTGGGCGCATGATCTGCATGTATGGTGAAAGACAAGACAGCCTCAGTCTCAGATGGTATTGACCATCACATACACTGTCTGTCCGTCTCACACCAGCATCACATGGCGCTCACGAGGTGATCTCGACACTACCGCAAGGGGTGTTATGCAAAAAGGACTGGCTGGAGAACGGCCATCAGTAAAATACGTATCTGTCTGTACATTCTTTATATCAGAAATTGACTACCACAATTTGACTCGCCCACGGGATAATCGACCCGGAAAGCCTCCCGATAATTAGTCCTGCCCCCGTCCCGTCAGGCCATGCATATCTGCTATCAACCGCTCCCCCCCCCCCTTCCGCCCCTTGAGGTAACACGCTCAGGATTCTTTGCAAGACGCAGCTCGCCAGTTTTGGTGGTAACACGGCATACATTGAGGATACAGAGACCCAGCCAGACCTTTGTCTCACCAGCGGTTTGATAGCAGCCCATGTGGGTGGGTGCTGGCATCAGGACGTGACGGCTGGAGCTGGACAGTTGCCAACGGGCGGTAGCTGCCGGTTGTCGAACATAAGCAGGCCCCAGGCGGGAAGCCACTCCACTGGGTAGCAGGGGGATACCGACAGATATCGTGTCATCTCTCACGCCTTAATATCTCAATGGGGCTGTTCCATCAGGTTGTCCAGAGCAGGTACTGCATTATCCACTGTGGCTTTGACAGCTCAGGTGATGCCCGTTTCCGGATGGCCATGGGACGGGGGAAGGGGGGGGGGGTGGCATAGGGTGTTGGCATTGTTGAGGACGACAATCGTCCCATCGTCAGACAATAACTAAAAGATACGTACATGGTTTACAGAAACGATTCACGCCAACATTGACGGGACTCGGGCTCGATTCCTGTGATGACCATGACGGTCAACTTGTCCAATATGACCCATCCCTCAATGCAACCTCGCAACTGCTCCCGCTCCCATGAATAGAGAAAATAAAATGTACGTAGAAAATGAGAAGACAATATAAAGTAAACCATGAAACGCCCGAAGCCAACCATACCATGATGTTCATCCATCAATACACCAGTAACGACGCCATTAACAAACCCGAAAACCACCCACCAGCCCTCAGTAACAACCACCCACCATCCCCACCACCCCCTCCTCCTCCCTCCACCAGTCCCTAAACGTCCTCAGCCTCCGACTCCTCTCCTTAGCCAACCTCCTCCCCACATCCGTCTTCATCATCTCGCCCACCCGCAACAGCCGAGTCTCGACCTGCTCCATGGCCTCCTCCAGGCTAGCACTCTCCGTCCGCGCCCCGCCGAACGTAAAACACCGCCCCAGGCCGATCGCCCCGATCGAGTCCAGCCGGTCCGCGTCCTGCACCACGGCGAGCTCCGGGTGCAGCCCGATGAGCCGCCCCGTGCGGTCCGGGTCCGCCACCTCGTTGCTGTACGACACGCCCAGGCATATCTCCTGCACGCGCGCGGCCAGCTCCTCGGGCGCGCCGAGGGTCCGCAGCACCGTGTACACCGTCGTGGACGGGTCCTCGCCCGGCTTGAGGTATTTCCTGTCGCCGACGTCGTGGAGGAGCGCCGAGAGGGTCATCACCCTGGAGTCGAGGTGCTGGCGGAGGAGGTCGGGCGAGTGTGTGTATATGTGCTGGGAGAGGCCGACGACGCGCTGGATGTGCTCGAAGTTGTGGGAGGCGTCGTTCTGGGACATGTACTGCCGCACAAAGTGTACGACGGAGCGTAGGAGGGGATCGGAATCGAGATGCACGGTGATGGCCATGTTGGTAATGCAGGGCAACTTTGTAGACGGGGTTCTACACTGGCTGCCCGGATCGCTCATTGGTGTTTTTGCTCGCTTGATCATGTTCGTCTCGACAACGGTCAGAAATCAAGATCCCCACGCCGAAAGTCTTCGTGGCGAGGACCGTAGCTAAGTCTTATAGACCGAGCTGGGAACAAGGCCAAGGGACCCGAGGGCATCGCGTAGCAGGCCAGGGCCAGGGCAGTTCATGCCGCAGGAACTGAAACCAATGGCCGCGGAACGGGCGACGGCAGTTTATTGTCAAGACAACATGGCTTACTCGCCGTTCGCTTGTCAATTTGCCATGTGCAGTCGGCGGGACAGCATCTCGGTGTCACCAGCACCATTCTCAATATGGTCTCCTTAGGCTTCGATCACGCATGCGAGTCTCACCAGATCTAGCAGGCGGGAGGAGTCACTAAACTCTGGCCCCCCAGGTCCAAACGTCTTCGTTGGGCGAATTTCGAGCTTTCGGTACGACGGCTGGCCAGTCGGGGCGGCCCGCGTAAGTCGCCCGTCTTGGTTGAAGAAGTGGAACTCTGAAGGATTGCCGAATATAGAAGGCCTAGCTGTGGCCAACGAAACCTGTGTAGAGCTCCCATATTCCAAACGCCCAGGAGGCCCAGAACTTGGCCTCCTCAGTGTCTCAATATAAAATGGATCCCGTCCAGTAAACTCCTCGAGACAAGATAAAGGGGCCGAGGGCCGTCTCTCCGAAGTCTGCATTTGGCCTATCCCGTGAATGCCGAGCTTATTGCAGTCTTAGACTGTAGTGCTGTACGGCTCTGTAGCACAGTCTCCGTCATTTGTGAACTCCAACACCCTGACGCCATACTCCGGTCACTGCCTGAAGACAATGGCACACTGGTAACATGTAGGACACTCGTCCTTGTTGTGTCTGATGGAAACCTAGACACCGGATACTCGTCGTTGTACCAGATCCCGTGGTCCTTGGGGTTGCGGTAGAGGTCTCAAGGGACGTGAGATAGCATTGGTGAAAATCAGCTTATCAGATATGGATGTCTTATGTCTTGGGAAACAAGCCAATGAGGCAAAAGAGGGTAGCAATAGGGAACTGGCTCTTGCATCTGTCTTTGTGCAACAAGGCGAGGTCATCTCGATGAGTACATGCAGCACTGCAATGCAGACAGCTGCGGTTGTTGGTCGATGATCCAACCTGGACTATGATGGTATTTCGAAGCACGAGGCCTGCCAAACACAAGCAACAATCCATAGCCATCATCAGTGCTCAGATGGAGAAGACAAGTGTGTGACCATATGATGTCCCTCACATACCCGCCGAAGCTAACAAGGCTCTTGCATAAGCAGGTGAACCATCATTCAACCAAAGGCTAAGGGGTGGTCTTGCTCTTGACCGGCATTTGATGGTGGCCGACATGGAGCATGGAAAGCGGACATAGCACACCAATAGGGGTTGCGGAAGAAGTATGAGACGGATGACGGGTCGAGGAAATATTGTCTCTGCGTAGAGAGCACAGGGGGCACAAACTCAGATGTCTCGATGTTTGTGTGAAGCTGTGAGTACCGGTAGAGTAGGACCCGGCAGGCCGCGCGTGGGAAGACCCTCAGAGACAGAAAACAAGCTTAGACAGAGGAGAAAGGGTATTTGGTTATCTCGGAAGGTCGGGGGATATTTTCTGGTACGTCGGGCCTGCACACCATCTTTGTCTCTCTCGGAGAAGTAAACTGGGGAGCAAGCGCCTTGCGCCGAGATAAGCGATGGCTTCGCTTCCTAAGAGTCAGGCCGGCCTTTAAACGCACGGCAAATATGCTGCAGGTGTGGTCTAGACGCGGGAAATTTATATCGAGGGCACCCATGAGTTCCAGATTTCAAGCAGTCAATGACAACGCTCGACCTCGCAAGGTCGGGGGCGCCATATTCTCCGTGTCAGTCTCTCCTGGGCTGGCAACGACTGTGAGACCATATCGACCAGGTCGAGCCCTCACTCCGGAACTCGATTCCCTGCGAACCTTGGAGATGTAGTGGATGTGGACGTGCGTAGGCAAGTATTACGAGGAGCGGAGAGGAGAGGCCTGAGCATGCAGGCGGCCGACTACATACCCAGTTACTTGATGACCAGTGGAAAGGCTCTCCTGCCACTGCTCGGTGTGCGACTTCTTCCGTGAGTGCTATTTTTGTTCGACCGACTGACCGACCGGCCGGCATCCAAGACACCTGACAGTCAGTCAGGCAGCCAGCCAGTGAAGTTCCATTACTTAGACGCAGTAGTCGCGAGACAGTGGATAGGCTTCATGGCCTTCCCCTCTTTTCGTCACCATCCCTGAGCCGGCATTCCGCAGGTAAGCATGATACTTCTCAAAATCCAGATGGTCGTCGGCAGGCCATCAAACGATTGCATAATCTGGTTCGCAATTCGAGCGAATAGCGCTTCTTGGACGCCGGGAAGTGTCCGCATGCGCTTTTGGCCTTGCCCCCAATTGGAAGCTCAGCAGGAGGGGATCACGACCTCCGCCCCTGCCTCCCTCCCAAGTGCCTAGACTGCCAGACTGCCAGCCAAAGTGCCTGGGGTGCCTGTGCCTTGATGGAGCTGCACGTCCGGCACGCACGGAGGTGGAGAGGGCTGCATGCATCTTGAGTGATGGCAGAGTCGACATGCCGCATGGAACTAGACTGTGATACCCATGCTCGTCGGTTTATTATCCTTGTCCGTGGATCCAGTGCCTCGTGGGAGGTGGCGGAAGAGGGAGAAAAAAAGAGGTTGCGTCCCATGTTGTCGGTCCACTCAGCAAGGCAGCAAGGGTGGACGGACTTCACAGTAGTCATCACTGCTCTAGTGTGTAGTGTATGTACACTATGTGACCCGTACTGTGTAGCCCATCCCCGTCATGGTGATGGGAATTGGGACGGACATGAGGTATCTAGTTAGGTGCCTGGGTGCTTCCAAGGGCTACCTAGTTAAAATGACATGCGGATCCGTACACTACCATACCTCCAAGTAGTATTGGGTGGATGGTCAAATTATTAGGCCCGAGTCCCGTGATGGACTCGCCAATGTGGTGGCACAGGTTGCACATTTGACTAGGAAGGGCTCAGTATTGCCGTGATTGGACAAGAATGTGTGGTAGGCTGGCAGGGAAGAGAGAGAGAGAGAGGGGAAAAAAATATTTGACGCCGTATATCAGAGTTTATGACGGTTCCATGCTGCATTGCATGAATGAAATGTTGAAATGTAGTTTTAATCTGGTCGGGAGGATTGGAAGTTGGGAAGGATGCAGCCCGATTGGGGAGTTCACTAGGCTCACAAGGCTCACCCAGCGCATGTCAACAGCGGGGCTTAGGTGCTTTGGCCCCCAATTGGCCCATGAATACAGGGATTTAGACGCCGACCAGGGTTTGTTGTAGTAGCACCAACTTAACGACGGTCGAATCGAACTCTTTTCTCCTCCTCTTTCACCTCTCTTGCACCTCTCGCACCTCTCCCAACCTCTTCCGCCTCTTCCACTCTTTTGCCCATTCAGGCATTTCACCTGCTTAACCGCCCAACATGCAGTAGTGTCCACGGTAGTGTCATAATCTCCCCAATCGGGCCCCAACGTCAGGAAGACAAGTACATACATAGCACTGCTTGGTTGTGTCCTCTTGACATCTAGAACCCTGCTCACATCCGGCTTATGGAGGCACACAACCTCGTCTATGTAGGGTACAATGGCAGTGAATGGTCATTCTCATGCCATGGATCCGCCATTCCCCTCCTTCCGGACTGTGATATTGATTTCTGTTTCCCCACTATGGCGAACCACATACCGGCTAGTTCTCGTCGACTGCTTTCCCATTGGCCTCATCACCGCATGGCCACTCAAGCCATCTCCATATCAGCCAGTATGCTCATGCACGTGAGGGAGCACATTGCACGCCATGGATCGTGATTGCTTTGCACCGCATCGGAGACGAAAGGGAAAGGGACCGAGAGAGAAAAAAAATGCCCCTTGCAGCCGTGCTGCTGCTGTTGGGGAGGGGGGCGGTTTGTCCTAGGTAACAGTAACCACCATGCGGGTCGAGATATCTGGCCGTGTCCATATAATGGTTGGCACTCTCCTCCCAACCTTCCTTTCCTTCCCTCTTTTTCTTTCCTTCAGCAAGCTCTCAATCTTCCAAAGCCAGTCTTTGTTGTTGTCGTCGTTTTCCTCTTTCCCCCTTTAGTTTTTTCTCTTTTCTCAATCTTTAGAGCTGTGCTCTATTGATATTTTATTAATTGCAAAATAATACCCAAAATTCGCAAAAATCCCCCACCCTTTTTTTGACTTACACGATACGCCTCAGTTGCCGGTCAACACCAAACATCCAATCGACGATAACGACTAATTAACAATTCCCTGGTTTTCTTGCTCGAATCAATTATCCTCATCGTTTCAGTGAAACGAACTTTTGAAAAGTCCACACCAAACAGCAGTTTTTAAGCAGATTAATAGCAACAAGCAAATCATAATGTCGGCCACTCAACTATCCTTCTCCCTCCGTGTTTCCGCTGGCGTCAAGACCGTCCACCTGCTCGGTTCTTGGGACAACTACGTCGGTCAGCTTCCCCTCTCCAAGGACAAGAGCTCCTCCAAGGGTACCTGGAAGGGCACATTCCGCTTCCAGAGCTCCACTCTCGAGCCCGGTCAGCGATACTGGTACTACTACATCATCGATGGCTACCACGTTTCTCACAACCCCAGCGAGCCCTCCACCAAGGAGCCCACAACCGGCCGTGAGCTGAACATCCTCGATGTCCCCAAGTCCAAGTCTTCCTCTTCCCACAAGTCCTCCAGCAGCTCCAAGCACTCCTCATCATCCTCTTCCCGCCACCACTCGTCATCCAGCCGGGAGAAGTCCCACCACAGCAGCCGTGGCTCGCTGTGCGTCGACATCCCCAAGGGCCGCCCGCTCTCCATCTCTCAGATCAAGGCCCCCAAGCCAATGTCGCCACACGCAACCAAGCACATCCTGAACTCGGACTTCTCCGACAGCAGCATCGACGACCTTGCACAGCGTCTGGGCTCCGCCGACCTGGGCGACTACTACGATGACGAGTACATCACCACCGACTTTGGCAACATGTCCGAGTCCCCCGTCAGCTCCAACGGCTCGTCCCTGTCCTCCCGCTCCTACAGCTCGTCCCCCAACTCCAGCATGTCCGGCTACAGCACCCCCAACTCGGACTGCAGCACCTGCACTTGCGAGCGCTACGGCATCACCCGCAAGGGCGAGCGTGTCAGGCTGGACTGTGGTGGTTCCCGCTGCGGCTACAGTGATGACAGCAGTGAGTGCTCTTCTGACGATGGTGAGTGCGGTGCTACCCGCCGTCACGGCATCGTCGTTCGTCACTAGATGAGCCGTGGAAAGGAATCTTGGGAAGGGAGTGAACCTGTTCTTGACCCCCGAGAGAAGGAGAAACAATAAAAAGAAACACGCCAGGACCATGAAAGAAAGAAAATATGGCCGTTCATTCATTTCCGAGCCGGGGGGGAGGCGACATTCTCCCACACACACTCACCAGTTTGTGGTTTGATGAAGTCGCTTCTTCCCCCGTTCTCGAGTATACACTTGTTGCTCACACACGTGCGCGACGATCGACATTGGTGCTCTGGACAGGTGGAGATGGCCCCTGCGGGCCCGGAGTTGCGTTTGCAGACTGGATCTCGACGCCATTCCGGCCCCCGGTGGCCATCATTTATAAATCCGCATGTCCGTGTGAGCTCTTCGATTGCGTCGCGGTTAATACGTGCAAAGCACACACCCAGCCGGGTCGATGCTGCGATCCCCTCACCCCCCCTCCATACAGCCGAAGGCCTCCTTAACCCCCCCGCCGTGGGGGGTTTTGGTGGTTGTCGGCTGGTATAGAGACGGACTTTTTAATGTTTTGTTTCGTCTTGAGATGATTCAATTATTTCAGACAATTCATGTTTGGGCACCGCTCACATCTACACACACAACCCTTATCCTGGCCTGTGGTCAGTCGATAAGGTTGGGGTGGTGGGTGACGGACCTGCCCTTGGACAATGTATGGTAACTTGGGATCTGTCTCTTGAAAGAGGATCCTGAGCAGTTTAGCCTATGTTCTGATGGTGGTGGTGGTTGTTGTGAATTGGGGATGATGGATGGACTGATCGAGGCGTTGGCCTCTGCGAGATCAGGCAAAGCAATGAGTAGATGACTATTGAATCTATTTATTGGACATTTCCAAGACCTTTCTTTTTTCTTTCTTTTTCTCATCTGTGATGATTCCGTAGTGAATGTGGTGATGGTGTTTTCTGTGATGTTTTCTCCGGCCTTGCCACACACTAATACACACAATTCCCATCCGACGGGTATGGTATTCCCATCCCGTGCCGTAGTTGAATGATGTACAGGGGCTTTCTGTGGGGTTTTCCCACCTGTCGTGGCATTCCAGATGTCAACAGCGGGGTTACTGTAGCTGTAGCTGTAGGGTATGGGTACTGTACGGGCCCCGCACTTGCTGCATCGTGAAGCTCAATGCAGCAAACCCCTGAGCTGAGCTGTCGAGGACCCTTGTGTGTATTGGTAGGTGCACTCAATCATGACGACTTCTACATAGTGTAGGTCGACTTGTCTCCGTTCTTCATTTCAACTTCATATCTGGCGAGAGATACTCTGTCCTTTTTTCCAATTCAAAGCTCTTTTCTCCGTTCTGCGTAAGAAATCAAACATCTAATATCGACGACATCCTATCTAGCATCGTGCTCTCTCTCTCTCTCATCTCACTCTCACTCTTACTCTGTCCTCACAAAGTCCAAGCTCATCCGCCCTCCTTTCCTGACCGTGAAAACAGCCCCGAATTGAACCAACACCATCCTCTCTCAATACACCCTCCCTCCAGATCAGGAACAGAAAAGCACACAACAACAACAACAACAAACAAGATGACGACCCCAGTCCCCATAATCGACTCCCACATCCACCTCTTCCCGGCCTCGGAGCTCGACACCCTGGCCTGGGCCGACCCCTCCTCCCCCCTATACAAGCAGCACTCCCTCGCCGAGTACCGCGCCGCCATCAACCCCTGCCACGACCTGGTCTCGGGCTTCATCTTCCTCGAGACGGACCGCAAGGCGGAAGCCCTCTCCTCTGCTTCCACCCCGGACGAGGAGGAGGAGGCATGGAGACACGCCCTCCAGGAGGTCTCCTGGCTCGCCCGCATCGCCAGCGGCAGGCCCCGCGACGGCGAGGGCCACGAGGCCAAGGACAAGGACCTGTGCCTCGGCATAGTCCCCTGGGCGCCCATCCCCTCGGGCGCGGACGTGCTGGCGCGGTACATCGATGCCGTCAAGGAGACGTGTATCCGTGATGGTGGCGGCGAGGGCGGCGAGGGCGAGGCAGTCTGGGCCAAGGTGAAAGGGTTCCGGTACCTCCTGCAGGACAAGCCGGCGCGGACGATGCTGGAACCCGGGTTTATCGACGCGTTGAAGCTGCTGGGGAGGAGGGGGCTCGTGTTCGATGTCGGCGTGGACCTGCACCGGCGGGGGCGGGCGCAGCTGGAGGAGGTCGTGGAGATGGTGGATCGCGCGCATGAGGGTGTGCCTGAGGGGGAGAAGGTTACGTTTATATTGAGTATGTCTTTTCGACGTCCATTATGCCCATTATAGCCATCACTTTCACTCTGGAGACACAGGGTTATCCTTTCTTCACTCTTCTTTCTTGCCTCAAGAAACACACGAGATTTGCCCACTGATACTAATGCCTTTCTTCACGAACAGACCACCTCTGCAAGCCAGACCTGACAACCCTCCACCCTTCGGACCCAGCCTTCATCGCCTGGCGGACAGCAATGTTCACCCTGTCCAAGGCCGACAACGTCTACATGTACGTACACATCCTCCCCTTGTCCGAGATCTTGATCCCACCAAACCCCCCTCTGATCTCACCCTTCTTCATCTCCCTTGACTGACAATCACACCACCAAACCCGAAACAGGAAACTATCAGGTGCCTTCTCCGAGATGTCCCCCGCCCTCCGCCAGCAGCCGGCCAACGACATCTTCGAGAGCATCATGGGCTGGCTGGCCGTCGTGGTCGCGGCCTTTGGCCCCGGCAGGATCATGTTCGGGAGCGACTGGCCCGTGTGCACCGTCGGCGTGGACGCGGACAGTGGCGACGAGAAGAAGGAGGAGAGTGAAGGCGAGCAGCAGGGTGAGGAGGGCGCGTGGGAGAAGTGGAGGAAGGTCGTCGACCGGCTCTGCTGGATGAGCAGCATGTCGGACGAGCAGAAGAAGGAGGTGTTTGCCGGGACGGCGAGGAGGGCTTATGGGATTTAGGATCTGGTATTCAATTATGTTGTTTGATGGGGTGGTTGAAGGTGGAACACCGGAACCGAGCGGGATGATTCCTAGAACTGTTTATTGGGCAAGACGACGTGATGAAGACGTTGATTGTCGAGGTCTCAAGACTATGATCCGGGAAGAGAGGCTTGAGTCCGTGTCACAGCATCTCACCTCTCACACCTGCACCAAGCATACAAGTACGGTGCGACCCGGAAGGTTGAGTTCAAGGAGATGGATCTGTGTGAAGGCATACACATCACAGCTAGCATACTGAAGAAGCGACACTACGTGGGACACAGAAACGTCTCTATTTTCGGGAGAACATAGTCTTCCTACTTCGTATTAATCCTGATCTCCATCCGTCCTTTGCTGGTATGATTCTATCTACTGCGTAATGATTCTCAACGACGTGCATCTTGCACCTCGTTTAACAATAGCCTACCCGGACTTCTATTGTCTAATGAAAGAGCCGAAAAGTCTAACCCAAAAACGCCTCGCATAATAAACCCAAATAAAAGATCGCTACAATGCAGATTCGCCGCCCTTCACCGTGACCCATTTTTGTATTCTACCAAACCGGGTGAATCACACCGCCGAGTCTTGTGATACTGACGTCATCCAGGTGCCTCCACAGACCTTCCATGTTCTCATGGATACCCGTCGTATCGGACTCTGGAATCATGTCTTGGTGGGTTCGAGTATGGCCCTTCGAGACAACCCGCCCCAAAGACACAGTTGGCTTATTTCGTCCTAGGGAAGAATGCGCCTCAGCGTGGTGTGGGATGTCCTTCGTGCCTCTCGTCTACGACCGTCATTCCCGAGTCGTACGAGGGCGGCCGCTCGTCTTCGAATCTGATGGACCTCAGGGTATTACTCCTGCTCCGGCCATTCTGTGGCTTTGAGTTTGAATTTGACCGAGTCACCCCTTTATTTGAGCGCAGTGTGTTGGACCGACTGACGTCAGCCGCGGTACCGCTGTTGTTCGAGCTCACTGTGTTCGACCGGCTGACGCCGTTCTCATCATGATTCTCATCATGCGTCGTGAGGACGGTGCCGCTCCTACCGCGTCCCGTCGGCTGTTCGAACGAGAAGGCGGTGTTGCTCCGGTTGTGTTTCGTCGGTGGAGGCTGACTGATGTTCGATCCGCCCCGAGAGTGCTGGGACATCTGCGAGCGCTGTGAACGCTGCGAGCGCTGAGACTGCGCCCTCTTCATGCTCGAATGCCGCATCGGCTTCCGACCCGTCTTGAGATCCCGCCGACTAGTGCAGCAGCATCCCATGCCAGCATGGAGGATGAAGGCGAAGAAGGTGCACCCGGTTGCCACCCACATGAAGACAAACATGCGAGTCCCTACGGACGCATGGATGTTCAGGGACGACTGCGCGGTAGCAGCGTACTTGAAGACGAAGCTGATGACGGATGCTATCACCGACGCAACCAGGACGATCAAGAATGTTAGGAAGGAGACAAGGGTCATTGGGATAGCCCACCACCGAGAGAAGATGGCGAGGGGTGACAGGAATGCCATTGAAAAGGAGACAACAGTGCCGGCAAGGAAGAAGGCAAACATGATGTTGGAGCAGATCTTCAGGATACCCAGAATCTGAGTGATCTCAGAGGGCAAGGCGATAGTAGCGCCTGAGAGAAGCTCGTTGAGGATGATGTTGACAGGGTTGAACCAGTAGTAGCTCTTTGGCGTAGAGCAATGGGTGATGCCTCTGAAAGGCGCGTTAGACACAAAACTTTCAAAAGAGATGCATGATGATAGGGGACTCACTCATCGTTGTAGCCCTCGCAGTAGTTCCAGAGGCCAGGCTGATAGTAGTCATGAAGACCCAACCCCCGAGCGATGGAGTTGACGAGCTGGGCATTCTGGATAGAGGTAGGGATAATATCGGCAAGAGATAGCCTGAAGAAGTAGATCTCACCGAGCACCTTACTGCCCTTTCGTGTGGATCCGAGTTCGATCTGGTTACATGGTCAGTCATGACTGAAGAAATAATCATAATCCGGGGCAACTTACCAAGATGAGGAATATGAAGGCGAGAAGGTAGAGTATGGAGGCAAGGATGGTAAAGACGCGCCGGGCTCTTGTGTTTAGGCGCAGGTCCTGCTTGTACCAGTAGGTGTTGTCCTGCCATATGGTAGAGTCGGCTTCAAAAGACGTGGCCGAGCTCTTGGTGGTGCTCCGCCTGTGCAAGCCTTGCAATGCGGCGATTGCCATCTCAGAGGGAGGACAGGGAGGATCAAGTCCGTCCCCTGGAGTAGCTCTTCGGTTTCAGGAAGAGTGGGAACGAGGAGGTGGTGCCAGCTCCAGAACGTATATATAAATCGATGATGATATAGGGGAAAAGATTTCCAACGAAAAGCAGGAATATTCTCAAAACAAACGAGCGATATGTGATGTGTATGGATGTGAGTTATGGATACGAGTAGCAATACACGAGAAAGAAACTCAGAGCAGTAATGCCATGCGATGTCGGGAGGGTCCCTGGTGGTGGGAGCTGTGGTTGTACACGTGCGAGCGGAGTGAGTGAGTGGGTGGTAATGGAAGATGGAAATAGCAAAATGAGAAAAAAGCCGCCCAGCAGCAACAGCAGCAAGCGCCCAGCCTTTGTTGAGTTCACGGATCAGGTGGTTAACAGCCGAATAGGTCGTATGGGTCCAGTGGCTTTTGTCCTAGCCAAGCCTTGTTTCCTTTTTTTTCTGGGGAATGGTCGCGTCACGACTTTTGATGGAGGAAGCTCTGGAGGGGCAGAAGGGGGTATGTTGTTGTGCTTGTTGTGCGTGTTCTTGTCTCCGTAATGCCTAGTGCCGGTAATCCGTCAATCCGTCAATCCGTCGAAGCTTGCTTGCTTGCTTGCTACTGCAAAGAGAAAGAGAGAGAAAAAAACGAGTGACGACATCCACGTTGACTATCAACTGTCCACCGTCCACCGCATCGATTTTTGCCCCACGGGAAAGGGCGGCGTGCGAAGTGTAAGCAGCAGGCGGGTGGGAGAGGCCCTGGGAGACTGGGGAAGGAGAGGCTGAGAGAGATCGAGAAAGAAGAGAAAAGTCGGGTCGGCGCCACGACCCTGCAGATGTGGATTCACAACAAGCCCTGGGGGGGTTTATTCTGAATTAGGTTCTGAGCAGGTTGGTTCGGGATTAGGATCAGGATCAGGTTCAGATCAGGTTCGACAACAGAAAAGCACATGCAGTTTCCCAGGTTAATGGTAAAGTGTGATAAGGTGGTAAGTAGGCAGGGCAGGGCAGGCAGGGTAGACTAGGTAGACTAGGTACAGTAGGCAAGTGGGATGGCATGGCATGGCATGGCATGGCAAGGCAGCATGGGAAACAGACAAGGACCCCTGAACTCTGATGAGAGGGCGCATCTCCGCTGCAACAGGTCCGAGCAAGTCCAAATGCTGCCCACTCATCAGCACTGCCAGACTGCTAGATGGCGAATCGCGACTTCCAGGCATTTCCGGTAGATTTGGTGGCCCCACACAATCTGCCAGCATCACGGATCAGTCGGGTGGAGAGGCAGAGAGGGTGGAGAGGGGGGGGTGGAGGGGGGAGGGGAAGAGAAAGGCAAAAGGTTGCTGCATGTGTAGTGTAAAGAAAGGGTCCATTCCGAGGGTCAGTATACCCAATGAGAAACTTCTAGATACGCCTGTTTGGGTTAGTGCTGTACATCAGATAAGTGAGAGGTTCCACCCACGGACTCGAAGATGATCCGTGCAGGTTTTAATACGGGGTCGACAATATCTGTTGGAAATCATCACTGGGCGGCCGCCAGTAAATCCATGAATGCCTAGGTATCTAGGTAGTTAGCATCAATGGATTACAGGGGCGGGACAGGGGCATGAATCAACAGGACTTTCTCCTGCCTCCTCGGTTCCACTTTCACTGGAGACACCGAACGACGATCTATGAGAAACCTTGGATGAGAACCCTGAAAGTCCAACTTGTTGCTGCTTGACAGCAAGTGATTGTCTGACTGTCAGGACTGCTAATATCTAGAGTTGTCAGTAACCTTCAACCAACCTTCATGATTCATGATCCTCCGGTTGCAACTCCGACTCTCCAGCTCTCTCCAGCATTCATCCCAGTATCCGGAGCAAAGGATGATCTGGAGAATAAAAAACCTGGAGATAGAGCAGTGACCATCTCAATATCTAAGGGGTATTCTGGGTATTCTGGGTATACTGGGTATTCTGGGCGTTCTGGGTGTCTGGCATGGAAGATCCAGTGATGTGCTGGCGCTGCAGTTTACCTTCTGCTGCCCCTGCCTTAGCAGCCTAGTAGTCTAGCCTGGGCACGGCACGCACGGGTGCTTTACTGTAGTGTAACACACTACTAAGTGGCTACCTTACCTACCACAGCACTAAGTGCTTACATACAGGGGGGGGGGGCATCTGGGGCTGGGTACCTAGGTATGATATTCCATCTACACATCTTCCATTGTCTGGGCAGCCCTTTCCTTACTCTGAAACTGTCATACATATCGTATCATCATATACGCAGTATTAATTGCAGCTGACAAATGAGGTCTTTTTCTTCCTTTGTCTGTTTCTTGTTGACTGTACAATTATATGTACAGTAGTACCTCGGTAGTCTATTTTTTTGTCCACACCCTCTTCAGCTGCTCAGCTGCTGTACCGGTGTTTCGAGGCCGTAGATCTTCAAATAGATCGGCAATACTAACATGTACTATGAGTAAATCTCTCGCGGTTGACGAGTCGCGAGCTGTTTTCCCTGTTATCCGGATCTCGGACCAGGAACCACGAGGAAAACTAAGACACATCCGCGCGGATCAGCATATTTGAGGCTTCTAGGCTAAATTGAATACGAAACAAGCGAGAGGAAGCAATATGGTGATGCGCCCACCCAGACGGAACAGAGAGACAAACGGAAAAATCCACTGGGCAAGAGTGAGTGTCGCTTATTGAAGTTGTAACATTGGTGCTGCGCCACTCTTGCTTGTCGCGCTGTCTCATGAGCGCTTGCCTACGGTCAGGCGTGGCCGCGTGTTGCCAGCATTCGTTTCCGCCGGGGCGCCACTTTTCCATGCCGTGTGGGTCAAGAATGTCCCACCGAACTTTGATCGATGGGTACCGATTCCAAACTTGACTGGCTGACTGGCTAACTGACCTTCGATCAGGAAAGAACCTGGCACAACTCTGTCTGTTATGGGGTGGGAAAAGTGCCGAGAATAGAGGCTGCCATAGTCACAGCAGCGTCAAAATCGTCAAGGTTCATCCTGTCTTGATCTAATCTGACCTGACCTGACCTGACTTCCTCCTCAATGCGGTCTGAGTTCCCAATTGTCTCACAGCTGAGAGAGTAGATCGACGACCCTTTCGATTCCCGACTTTCTGGGTACACACTCTACCACACTTCGTCATCGGAGAAAAAGGGGATTGCTGGATACCTCCCATTCTATCCTCCTTGCTTATCGAACATCATCTCGACCTCCATCTGATCTTAGGAGTGATCAACATCAAACAACAACTACATCTAAGTAGCATTGCTGCTCATCAGTATCCTGGTTTACCAGTTATACTAGCCTCGTGGGCGTCTGCCCACCAAAAACCATTGGAGGGGCTGCTTGATACATACCTGGTATAGGTACATACACATACACATACACATACACAACACACAAACAACTATTACTGCGCTCCAACAGCTCTCTCTATACGACTTCGACAATGGTGCCCTTAAGGCTGTGGGGGCTGTTGCTCCTCGGCCTCGGTACGATGGCCCATGCCGCCGACAACGAACCAGACAAGACACCGAACAAGGAGTCAAACAAGGACGATGCGCCTGTATCATCAGCATCAGCATCCGAGTCTACATCCTCAGATGCCTCTGGCATCATCATCATCACAGGCACTCACGAGACGTCCTCTCACAAGACGCCTAAGCCCACCATACCCGCCACCACCATCACCCTTGCGACCACAACGCTGACCGGCATGGACTCTGCCACGGATAATGCCACGGAAACGGAGACGCCGCCCCCGGGCACGGCGACGGTCACGTACCTGTCAGGATCTATCACCATAACATCCACGGTGACAGGCTCGCGCTCAGGCAACTTCTCCACCACCGCCTCAGCGACATCGACGGGGCCGACCGTCACCAACACGCAGCCCTGCAACAATTACGTCGAGCTGTGCAACCGCAAGTACAGCAACATCACCAATGTCGGGTGTCACAACTCGCCCTTCATCAGGCCGGGCAACGCGGCGTCGAACCAGGGGCTCTCGGTGACGCAGCAGCTGGACGACGGCGTGCGGTTCCTCCAGGGCCAGATGCACTGGAACGCCAACGACACCGTCCCTCACTTCTGTCATACCACCTGTGACGTGCTCGACGCGGGCCGCATCACGGACTGGCTCACGGAGGTGAAGAACTGGGTGGCCGCCAACCGCTTCGAGGTCGTCACCATCCTGCTCGAGAACGGCAACTACTCGACGCCGGACCACTACGTCCACTACATCAACCAGACGGGCATCCTGGACTACATCTACACGCCGCCCTACCAGCCCATGAACATCACCACCTGGCCCACCCTCGCCGAGATGATCATCTACAACACCCGCGTCGTCATGTTCATCGACTACATGGCCAACCAGACGGCCTACCCCTGGTGGATCGACGAGTTCAGCAACATGTGGGAGACGCCCTTCGACCCGACGGACCAGGCCTTCCCGTGCACCATCCAGCGGCCCGACGGCCTGACGGTCGACCAGGGCAAGGGCATGCTCTACCTGGCCAACCACAACCTCAACGCCGACATCTCCATCCTCGGCACCTCCCTCCTCGTCCCGGACGTGTCCCAGCTCAACCAGACCAACAACGTGACGGGCTACGGCAGCCTCGGCCTGGCGGCCAACAACTGCCGCGCCACCTACGACCGGCCCCCCACCGTCCTCAACGTCGACTACTACAACTTTGGCGGCGAGGAGGACTCGGGCGCCGTCTTCGAGGTCGCCGCCATGATGAACAACGTCACGTACCGCGGCGGCTGCTGCGGCAAGGCCGCCACCAGCGACGCCCCCCAGGGCCCCGGGCCCATGTTCTGGTACGAGATGCAGAGGAACGACAGGAGGTCCGTCGCCGTCTTCCTGCTCGTCTGGTGCACGTGGATGTCCCTGGTCTGGTAGCGCCTCGGCCAGACGAGGACCCATGGGGATTACTGTGATTTGATGCCGCGGAGGGCGTTTTGGTGAAAGGAG
>LKEA01000030.1:229331-341597 GCA_003795315.1 Cytospora schulzeri | reverse complement strand
CCTAACAAAACCGTCGTACTCATACGGTCTAATTAATACACGAATTCGGTTTCTTATAGGTTTCTTCTGGCGGCATTTGTGAATGAGACCGGTATTATGATGACCACACCCTGCAAGATGGTCAAGAAGAACGTCCTCGTCACTGGATGCAGTGCTGGCGGACTAGGATATGCGCTCGCAAAAGCCTTCTACAACGCAGGACTCCACGTTTTTGCGACAGCAAGAGATCCCACAAAAGTACCGGAACCGACCGAGGACACCAGAACGCCCACCGAGCGCGATGATCATGGGGAATGGGAGGTGCTACCTCTTGATGTGACCTCGCAGTCATCTCTAGACTGGTGCCTACGGCAAGTGATGGAAAAGACGGATGGGCGCGGCCTAGATGTGCTTGTCAACAATGCCGGTGGCGCCATCTTCGGTCCATTGGCGCATGCTTCCCTCGAAGAGGCCAGGAGAATATACGATGTGAACGTATGGGGCTTGCTGGCCGTGACTAAGCATTTCGTGCCACTGTTGGTACAGGCGGAAGGCGTTGTTGTGAACATTTCATCCA
Source organism: Cytospora schulzeri (assembly GCA_003795315.1). Taxonomy (NCBI): domain Eukaryota; kingdom Fungi; phylum Ascomycota; class Sordariomycetes; order Diaporthales; family Cytosporaceae; genus Cytospora; species Cytospora schulzeri. The sequence continues at coordinate 341,041 of LKEA01000030.1, read as the reverse complement.
TCGCAGGCGCCGTTCCTCTGGCATGGCAAGGTATTCTTTGATCCACACCTTCATATCTCAGGATCCTTTCGTGATATGTATCTGTGGTTGAAAAGGCTAACGCCATTCACGATAGGGGTATACAACAGCTCCAAGGCTGCAGTAACGCATCTGTCTGAGACCTTTAGGATCGAGCTCGCCCCCCTGGGCGTGCGAGTGGTGACTGCTATGGTTGGCTCCGTGGACACACAGATATACCAAAAGTACGATGTGACCATGCCCGCGGAATCGTGGTACAAACCCATTGAGCCGTTCATCAGAAACCAGAGCAGAGGAAAGTTTCAGGAACAATACAATGAACCGATCGATCAAGTCGCCCGTAATCTTGTAACCGACACCCTCAATGGCCGACAGGGAAAGATCTGGCGTGGTGGGGATGCAGGAATGGCAAAATACGCATCGTGGTTGCTGCCAACGTGGCTTTTTGAGAGGGTTTTGCACCAGGGAAGAGGCATATATGAACTGACTAAAGCGAAGTGAGTACTCAAGTAGGTATAAGTGGCCTATACAGAATGAACAATACTTGTATCCTAGTCTCCAGAATCAGGAACAACGAGATTATTATTTGTCCACCATGATACGAGGTTACAGGTGTGTTACAGTATTGAAATATTTAATGTTAATATACTTAGGTAAATCTAAGCTAAGAAATCTAGGTTAGTGATTCTTTCCAGTCCCTAAAATAGAGGATTTGTTTTTTATCCTCTTAACATAATACACTTTAAAGAGTACAGTAAGGACTCGCATTCTATTATACCTTATACCTAATAACTGAATTTATAGTAGTTTCCGCGTTTAATACCTGTCTTCTTACTTAGAGTTATATAGTAAAGCTAAGTAAATTGAACTAGTAAGTTAACGGCTCTAGAAGTAGGCTAGCCTATGTCGTAGGCTACTTCCTTTACTGCTAACTATAATATACAACCCTAATATAACTCCTTAGTTTCTTAACTAATTTCTAACTAAATTAACTTGAACTTATACTATTTAACGCTTTTAATTATTATAACTTATTATCTTGAAGTTAATATTTAAGATACCTTTATAGCGATTAAAAATTAGGAATTCTAGTAAATAGGCTTTAATAGAATAATCTATATTTAGAATTGCCCTTAAAAATAGACTTTATAGCTACTAACTATACTAAATCGCTTACTAACATAAATAAAGGTTTTAAAACTTAGAAAGTGTTAGTTAGGCTTTATGCGATCGTATAGTTGGAAATAGTAAGGTGCAATAGGTTATTCGTTGTTGTATCTACAGAAGTGAGGCTATCGAGGGCTAGCTGTAGAGGTCCTTATATAGGCCCAGATTCTGCTGCCTTCCCTTTAAGGCTAGGCAGCCTGTTATAACCTAAGGCGGGTTACTAGAGATCCGATAGTAGGGAGGTTATATACAGCCTAAGCGGGAGCAGGTATTATAAGGAAGGATCGCTATAAAGGAGTCTTAATAAAGTATAGTTATATAATAATCTAGGGTTAGGGTTATAGATATATAAGATATTATATATCTAATATATCGCTAGGCTAAATATATAGGATATTATATATCCGATATATCTAGAATTAAAGAGCTAGATATATAATATAGCCGGCCGTTATAGTAGATAATACTCTTTTATATAGCTCTTTAATCGTTAATCTAAATATTATTTCTATAATAGGATTTATATCTTCTTAATTATACGTAACGAATAAGTATTATATAACTACGATATATATATATACTCTCTGATAATATTAACCCTACCGTTTACAGATAAGTACCCCTACTAAGGTTATACTGTGATTATTACACAGCCTACCGCCTGCCTAATGAGGCTGTAGCTATTCTATACTAGCAGTTTCTTCTTTATGCCGTGATGCCCTTATTTATGCTAGATCTATCAACAGGCCTTTCCTCCCTCGTATATGCCGCGATTGATTTAGTGAAAGGTGAAGGTGAAAGGTGTAGGTGAAAGGCGTAGGTAAAAGGTGTGCCTGAGGTCTCGAAGGATGAGGTTTCGAATGAAAGAGGTGACTGAGGTCTTTTCAAGGGAGGTTCGTAAGGCCGTCTCGAGGGAGGTTTGTCGTAAGGAAAGGTTTATCGTAAGGAAAGGTTTGTCGTAAGGAAAGGTTTATCGTAAGGAAAGGTTTAGAGGTGAGGAAAGGAAGGTCGAGGTTTTCGAGGTTGAGGTTTTCGTAGGTGTATAGTTTTACGCGATAGAGCGCGCCGGTAGGTCGTGATAGCTTCGTCTATAGACGACTTTCGCTAGTCAGTTTTAGAAGGTATTATAAGGGTCTATCGGTTGATCTCGGCTATTTTCTAGAAGTCCTTATTTAAAAGCTGATATCTGTAGATAGCTTTAATCGTAGTATAGATCTCGAGACTTCGTTCGCGTAATAAGCAGCCCGTGAAGGAGACCTAGGCGTTGCTCGGCGATCTCGAGAAAGGTCTGTCTCTTCTTACCTAGCTGTTAGAGATTACCTGGGCAATCACTGATCAGTGTTAGTTAGGCTTTGTACGATCGTACAGTTAGAAATAGTAAGGTGTAATGGGTTATTCGTTGTTGTGTCTATAGAAGTGAGGCTATCGAGGGCTGGCTGTAGAGGTCCTTATGTAGGCCCAGATTCTGCTGCCTTCCCTTTGAGGCCAGGCAGCCTACCGCCTGCCTAATGAGGCTGTAGCTATTCCACAGAAAGAGTATCTAGCTAAATAGGCTATTATTTAAGCCGATTTAAGCCTACTACCTACTTATACTTAAATAAAGAAATTTACCTAGCGAATTATAGCTATCTAAAGCGATTTATAGCTTATTAGGAACTATTAGATAAACCGGGTTTTAAAGACGAATTTCTTAATTCGAACTTAGAAAAGCTAGATAATAAAAGCTTTAAGAGTAAATAAGGCTTTAATAGCTATACTTAAGCTCTAATCCTATTATCTGGCCTTTTGTTATATTAAAGCTATTAAAGCCGAGAATTATTATAATATAAATAAGGCTAGTATTAGAAAAGGTCACGGCTTGAAGAGCTATATTTTAAAGCGTTTTAAAGCTATTTAATATAAAAGAAAGTACTTAGTTTAAAAGCCTAGGTTTCTTTCTTTAAAAGGATCTCTATTATAAGTATAGCCTTTCTTTTCTTAATTATCGTTAAGAGTAAAATAGGTCTAATAATAATAGTTACCTTTAAATATTCGATTAAGGCAAGAATTTGAAGACTAAAGACTTATAATAACTAATAATAGGTAAATAATAAACCTTATAGTTATATTATACCTTAAAGAAATCTTTGTATTTTGTATCTAACCTTTAAAAGCTATAAAAGCTATATAATACACGGTTTATATTGCTGTATCTTAGAAATAATTGTCACCGGGGCTTCGCAGCAGTATCGAGGGTTAGGGTTCTAGAGGGACCCGCCCGCGAGTCGTGCCTAACTCTTAGGAGAGGCACGATAAACTCTGTAACTTAGCTCACTAAGTTTCAGTCTGAATACAAGCAGGGACCTATATTGTGCCTTACCTGACCTTCTATAAGGAAACCGTTACAATAATATATACCTTTGTTTTTCTTAATTTATATATCTTATATCTTTTAACTTCTTTATTTTTGAGTATTTTATATATTTAAAAGGGCTTACTAAAAGCACCTTTTAAAACTAGGTTATTATTATAGTTCCTTATTTATAAGGAAACGGTATTTTCTTCTTTTCCGTAATAAACCCCAGGAGAAAGGCTTAATAGCTTCGATTATTAAAAATAGATAATGTTACGGTACGAGATATAGAAGAGGCAAGGCTCTTAAATCAGGTACATTTGTGAATGTTAATCGAATCGTTGCTAGAGAAGAAAAGGAAACTAGAACTAGAAAGGCAGGCCTATAGAGAAGCCTTAAGACCTAAGGTGTAGGTAGAGCTGCTAGATGGCTGCTAACTGGTCCGTGTGCCAGGGTTAGGGTCAGGTGGCCTATGCAGCTCCGCCACGCCTTAGCAGATAAAAGGCGGCCGGGTTATAGCTAGTCTCTATAGCTAAGTGTTTAATAAGCCTCTTTTATTCTTAAGAATCGGAAACTAGCTAGAGATCCTCCTTAGATACCTCTAAGGTTATTATATAGACCTTTAGCGATTATCTCCGAGCTAAATAACTGTTCAAATAGCTTTATTACTATATAGTTTACCTTTAAAAGGACTATAGATCTCTAGGCCTAACTATATAACTTCTTAACCTTAAAGAAGAGCGATAATCATTTAATATAATTACTCCTTAAACAGGTTAGACATAGGTAGGGTTAAAAAGACGTCGAATTAGTAAAGGCTGAAAAGAGAACAAGGAATTAAAGGCTTAATTAAAGGCTTTTAGGCCTTTAAAATAAAGTGAGTTTAGTATAATCCTAAATACTAAGTTATTTAGTATTAAGGCGATTTATAAGTTTTAATAGTGAGTAAATAGCTTCTTGGCTCTAACGAATCAGGCGAATTAGATTACTCTATAAAGGAAGAACCGTATGTTAAAGTTAATTAATTATTAACAATACAAAGCGTAATTCGAAAGGGTTAACAGTAGTAATTATAAGGGAAGGGTGGCCTATAAAAGTGGCTAGCCTATGTGTAGGGCCTTTAACTTATTAGTAGCGCTCTATTTAAATCTAATTATATATATAGGACCTTAGTAACTCTTTAAGAGTTTCTAAAGTTTAAGGTAAATTCACCCCCTACTATTCTTCTAATTAGTCTTATAGTTATTCTGAGTATTGATCTGATTTAATATAACATTATCAAGTAACTTAAACAATACAAGCTGTTACAGCGTAGCGGCACTGCTTAGACCACCTGCTGTGACCGGCGATTAAGGAGTCCGAAACCTATACAGGTTATACAGCACGGACTAAGTGATATTCGTGCTATTTTACACCTTTCTAGCTAGCTTATTTAATTATACCCTCTTACTTAGAGATAATATTAGCATTATCAAAGTCACCTTACTTTAAGTTATATTTTAGTATAAGTCTCAATAGTTATTAATATACTCGATATATTTCCATATCTAAAAGGGTACTCTAAGTTATAGCTCAGATTAAAGTTAAGAACGATTTTACTATAGGAGGATTAATATCGTTTATATAATTTATAAGGTAGATACTTCTAGAATAGACGTAGTCCGTGCTATAGTAGGGCGCTAAAAGTCCTCTTACACCTCGATATTAGCGATATCCGGGCCTTATACCCCTTAGTATTTAACTAGCTATTTCTCACCTAAATCTAATCTAATTAACTTCGAACTACCTCGAATTTAATAATAAATATATAGATTTTAATACTTTATATACTAACCCTTAGCCTTATATAAAGCTTATAGCCGTTAGGGTATTTAGTCGATTACTCTATTAATAGCCCTTTAATTAAAGCTATCCTACGCTTTTATAATTACTTTTCTAAATCTTAATATATCGGCCTTATTTTTAAGTAATTCGCTTATATTAAAATATTATTTAATTATAGTTATTTTAAATATATACTAAACGTTCTCGATAGAGTTTAAATCGGGCGAGTATAAAGACTATTCGATTATAGAAATATTATAGTAATCTATAAATTCTATAACGGCTTTAGCTTTATAAATAAGTACGTTATCTTATTAGAAATAGCGTATCTCGTTATAGAATAGTAAGAGCCCTTCTTTAAAAGCTTTAATATATAATTTAATATTATAGCCTTTCTATTTAAAGCTTTTATCTCTTTTTATAATAATTAATAGACTTCGGCTATCTTATTATATAGACCCCTATAATATAATCGATATCATCGGTTTTATATAAGCTTTTAGATTAACTAGATTATATCGATATTTCTCGGAAAGTAATCGTTATATATAAGCTATTAGATTAGAAGGATTATTTTAAATACTATATTCGTCCGAGAAGAATCTTTAAATTAATTATTAACGAGGTCCGGGATTAATAAAAGAAGTAGTATATATTATATAATTCCTTTACTTTAAATAGCTATTAATATTAGAACCTTTACTTAGACTATATATCTACTTTATTTAAAAGTATCTTTTTTATTATAAGCCGGTAAAATAAGCCGGTAGCGTAAATTCGTCTCTTTAAGGTTATTAGACTTATTTTAAAGCGGGTATAGTTTATAAGATCTTTAAGGCTAACCTTAAAGTTTAATTTAATAGTTAACTTAATATAATAATCGTTAAAAGTTATAATCTTTCTCGTATAGCTATAACGAGGTTATAATAGTAAAGTTTAGTAGTTTTATTAGCGTTTAAGTATATAGTATATTATAGGCTATAATAGGCTAAATAGCCGAGTTATATCGGTCTTTAAGATACTTAGCTTTAAAGTAGTTAAAACTATACTTCTAAGTATCGGAGATAGTTTATTTTAATCGTTAGATCGAGAGGAAATAAATAATATAAAGCTAGAGCTAATCAGGGCTATAGTTATTATTTAATTAAGGAAGGAAGTTTAAGGGTATCGTTTATACAAGTACTTAAAGTAGTAACGGGAGGTGGAATGTAAGAGGACTTTTAGCGCCCTACTGTATATATAAACCTTTCGGACTCCTTAATCGCCGGTCACAGTAATACTATCCCTAACGCACGGGCTAGGTGGCAGCTATCTAGCAGCCCCACCTACACCTTTAGTCTTAAAGCGTTCTAGCAGGCCTACCTTTAGTATAGTTTGCCTTTCCCTCTCTCTAGCGACGAATCAATTAATATTCACAAATATACTTCAGTTTAGAGCATTACCTCTTCTATATCTTATACCGTAACGCTATAACCGGCAATTAAGGCGTCCGAAAGGTATATATATATAGTATAGACTATATCTATTTTACTGTTCTAATCCTCCTATATTAAAATCGTTTATAACTTCAACCTGAGCTAAATAAATGCCTTATATATAGAACACACCCTAAAGTAGAATAACCCCTTTATACTTACTACTACTACTAGCCCTCTAACTACTCTTTAATATCTTAATAATCAATTAACTATAATATAGGAATCTTTATCTATAGGGTAATTAGACTCGTCTAGTTTATTAAACCTATTTTCTAGAATATTTACCCTTTACTAGAACTCGTAAATCGCCTTTACTCTAATTAATATAATATTAAGGCTTATATTAACCTTCCTTCGCTTTATAAGCCTAATAGACTCTAATTAAGCCTTTAATTTCTTATTCTCCTTTCTAATCTCTACTAATTCGATATCCTTTTAGTCCTAACTATTCCTAACCTTTCTAAATAATAATCGTCTTATATACTCGTCGCTCTTCTTTTAAAGTTAAATAGTCGTTTAGTTAGGTTTAAAGAGCTATAGTATTTTCAAGTATAAACTATATAGTGATATAATTATTCGAACGACCCTTTAGTTTAGATTTAATCTATAGAGGCTTTGATAGCGCTTTTATAAGCGTTTAAAAAGGATTTCTAATTAGATTCTAATTCTTAAAAAGAAGGAGGCTTATTAAAACCTTTACTATAAAGACTAGCTATAACCTAGTAGCCTTCTATCTACCTTTAATATTCGAGACTATAAGAGCTTCTTTCCGAGCTTTATTAAAGTAGAAGAAAAGAGTCCTCTTCTCTATAACCGAAGAACTATTATAATACCCTAAGTTTAAAAAGTACTTTTAATAAGCCCTCTTAAGTATAGAGAAGACCGAGAGGTCGAGAAGTTAAAAGATATAAAACGTATAAGTAGGGAGGAAAAGAAAGTATATTTTCTTTTAAAGTATAATTATATAAAGTTATTTATTATATAGCTTTTATAGCTTTAAAAATGAATAAAGGGGCTTTTAAATAGCGAGAAGGTTAAATATAAAGGATAAAGATTTCTTTAAGCTAAAGGACTATTATAAAGTCTATTATCTACCCTTTATTAGTTACTATAAATCTCTAATCTTTAAATTCTAGCTTTAATCGAATTTCTAGAGGGAATTATTATTAGACTAATTTACTCTTGAATATTATAAGAGGAGGGAGGGTAATACCTATAGTAGAGATACCCTAAAGGAAAGAGATCTAAGCTTTTAAACTAAGTACTTTCTTCTATATCGGATAGCTTTTAAAACTTCTTAGGATAAGGCTATTATAGCCTTAACCTTCTATAATTCTAATCTTATCTATATTATAATAATTCTCGGCCTTAATAATCTTAATATAACGGAGGATAAGATAATAGAACTAGGGTTTAGTTATAGTTATATAAGCCTTATTAACTCTTATATCTTCTATCGCCTAGCTTCTTAAGTTTAAATTAAGAGGTTCTTCTTTAAAAAGCGAGCTATCTAGTAGTTACTGATAAGCTATAAGTCGCCTTAGATAGCTATAATTCGCTAGTTAAATTCCTTTACTTAAATATGGATTAGAAGAAAGCTTAAATCGCTTTAAGTAATTACCTATTTGACTAAATAGTCTTTCTAATTTTAAAAAAACCTTTATTTAAGCTCGTAAGCGATTTAACGTAATTAACGGTTAGCTATTCTATTATATTAGATAGCAGTTAGTATAGACCATTCTTATAAAGCCTAACGGAAAGCTATCCTATTTATAATAGTTATAATAGCGTCTACAGTAGCTACCCCCTTTTTATCATCTCCCTTTTTAGCATAAACCTATAGTTTATTATACAGATCTGTTAGATGTCCGAGTTTTAGTATAGAAACCCTATTATTTAGGATATATGATATATTATAGGGAATTCCTAGATAGTCTAAAAAGGGGGTCTATTTTTAGTAGTAAAAGCTTAATTCATCCCAGCCGAATTACTAAGGACTGCTGTATACCTCCCCCTTTTTTTCCCCTACCTTATCTATAACTCGAAAGAAGAGGTAAGAGTTAGGGTTCTAAAGGCTTTACTACCCTAACCCTCGTATAATATAGTTCGTGCACGGGACCCTTTTTATCATTAACTATAGTTTATTATACAGATCTGTTAGATGGACCGTATAATAAAAAAGGGGTAGCTACTGTATAACGTCGTCTTCGGTATAAAGAGGTATAATAATAAGAGGAATTGAATAGTATTAAAATAAATTAATTTAGACGGGAATTAGTTAAGATATAAGGGAGTTATATACGGGATATATATAAGGGTAGCGGTAAAGGATGTTATTCTACTTCAGGGGTTGTTCTATATATAGGGCATTTGACTTACTACCTTAAATATCGAAAAATATCAACTACGTTAATAGTTATCGAGACTTATACTTAAACATAGCTTAAAGTAAGGTGACTTTAGCGATACTAATATTATCTCTAAGTAAGAGGGTTTAATTCAAGTAAGCTAGCTAGGAAGGAATAAAATAGCACGAATATCGCTTAGTCCGTGCTGTATAACCTGTAGGTTTCGGACTCCTTGATCGCCGGTCACAGCGGGTGGTGCATGAGGTGAAATCACCCTATGATGCCGTTGTATTCTGCACCTGGAGAAGTATTTAGCTGCCCGTGATAGAGTATTCAATTATTTGACAACGAATTGGGAATGGTGACCCGGGAAGACTTTGCACGGAACTGGTCAACGGATTATTGGATAGGGGATAATAAAGACCGGTAGGTTCTAAACAACTCCGTGAATATTTGCCGCGAAGCTGACGGCGGAGAAAAGTGGCAAATACCCTGGGTAAGACCGGACAATGTACTCTAGAGTACCAAGTTAAGTAAGATCTCGCCGCAGTTCTACAACCTCCGGCATGACGAGGCTCGGGTAATTCTGCAATACCCTCCATCTGCTAAGAAAGACCTAGAAGAAGTCGACTATCCCCTGCTAGCAAATGGATACGTCCCAAATACTATCGGAGTTACAGCAGTGTCTACGGACTTTTCGATCAAATTCCTATATCATATACACTGACTTCAAATACGTTGATATCTAGATTAGCCTTGAAGTCTAACCGGGAAGTTTGACACGACCAAACTCCTCCTGTCATATTGTCCCATCCAACTCAGTCCGCACTTAACACCCACATTAGTTTCATTGTGACCGATTAAGACACCATGGGAAGCCAGAACAACGGTCTCGACTGGGCCACTGAGCCCATAGCCATCATTGGAATGAGCTGCAAGTTCGGGGGCGATGCCACCAGCCCTGCGAAGTTATGGGAGATGTTATCGAAAGGGGGAAGCGCGTGGAGCGAGATACCGTCGTCCAGGTTTAATTGGAAAGGGTCTTATCATCCTGGCTCGGAGAGACGAGGCACTGTATGTGGTCCAGACATCAATCCATCTCTCGATGAAGGCTCTTCGAATATTTTTTCTGACCACCTGCAGACCCACGTCATGGGGGGCCACTTTATGGAAGAGGATATCGGCCTTTTCGATGCCGCTTTCTTCAACTATTCAGCAGAAACTGCCTGTGTAAGTGAGAAGTACTACTATCTCGGTTACTCAAGGGAGCCCCTATGTTTGGGTTAAGGTAAAATATGAGCTGCGAAAGTACTATTCTGGCACAGGAACACACTACCAAGTTATAAATGTATGAGCTGTGACTGAATGTGTATGTAGAGTCTCGATCCCAGTTTTCGTCTGCAGTTAGAGTCTGCCTATGAGGCACTCGAGAACGGTAAGTGGGCAGCATGCCCCATATCTCACTTGTAGCTAACAAGATGCTTCATACAGCCGGCCTGTCGTTGCATCAGGTAGCTGGATCAAGAACTTCTGTGTACGCCGGCGTATTCTTTCACGACTACAAGGATGCTATGATCCGGGACGAGGATAACATTCCGCGGCTTTACGCCACAGGCACCGGTTCTGCTATGGCCTCGAATCGCATCTCCCACTTCTTCGATCTGCGCGGTCCCAGTATGACCATTGATACTGGCTGCTCAACCACCCTTACTGCATTGCATCAGGCCGTACAGGGTCTCAGGCTTGGCGAGGCTGACATGTCAATCGTCGGCGGGGCTAATGTGCTGTTGAACCCAGATTGGTTCAAAGCATTCTCTTCCCTAGGGTGAGTTCTAGGCGTTGCTACTCGAGCCCAGTTATACTTGTCCTCTGGACTGTGATTATCCCTTTCGCCACTGCCTCAATTGTGCCTTGTTGATACTGACTGTAAATACACCTTTCACAGCATGGTATCAGCCGACGGCAGATCATATGCATTTGACTCGCGAGCTAGCGGGTATGGACGTGGAGAAGGCGTCGCAACCGTTGTTCTCAAGCGTCTACGAGATGCTATAGCGTCAGGAGACGTAATCCGAGCCGTAATTCGGGAAACAATGCTCAACCAAGACGGCAGAACCGAGACCATTACGACCCCGAGCTCTACAGCCCAAGAGACCCTTATCCGAGACTGTTATGCTAAGGCTGGCCTGGACCCTGCGAATACTCAGTACTTCGAGGCTCACGGCACGGGAACGCCTGCAGGGGATCCCATCGAGATGAGTGCTGTGGTCCAAGCCTTCATCAACGAGCAGAACAATGCAAGGCTAAACGCCAATCCTAAACTGAAGACTAGGATGGACCCCCTGCGAGTCGGGTCGGTCAAGACCAACTTAGGACACACAGAAACCACAAGTGGCTTAGCGAGCGTCATCAAGGTGGCTCTGGCACTGGAAAATGGCGCAATCCCACCCACAATCAACTTTGAAAAGCTCAACCCCAAGATAGGGCATATTGATGAAACGCGACTGAAGGTGGCTACGGAACTTGAGAACTGGCCTGTGACCCCAGATTCAATCCGTCGAGCCTCAATCAACAACTTTGGGTATGGAGGCAGCAATGCTCATATCATCATGGAAAACGCTGAAACGTGGCTGCAACAAGGAAGTGGTCTCGCCCCAGGAGCACCTGTGAGGATTTTGAGTCATGGCAATCACAACGGTAGTCCTCAGAAGGTACTTGGAAATGGAACGAGCGACGCATTATTGTCTAAGGTGCTCATTCTTAGTGCCAGGGACGAGCAAGGGTGCCAGAGAACTGTGGCAAATGTGAAGGTATATTTGCAAAACTGGCTCGACCGCAGCACGGCAACCGAGGACGAAGAAGTACTCTTACAGAAGCTTGTGTACACTATGGGAGAGCGTCGGACACTCTTTCCTTGGGTAGCTGCGCATGCAATCCCGTGCAAGCAGGGTATCAGTGGGGTGATTCAGGTACTGGGGTCAGCGGCATTCAAACCAATTCGCACATCGAGGCGGCCACGCATCGGACTGGTATTTACCGGCCAGGGAGCACAGTGGTACGCCATGGGCCGAGAGCTTCTGAGCGCTTATCCAGCGTACAAAACATCCATCAACGAGGGGGCTGGCTACCTAACCGAGCTCGGCGCGACCTGGTCTCTTGAAGAGGAACTCACACGCGGTGAAGAGGACTCCCGGGTCAACAACGTGGCTTTTGCTACTGAAATATGTGTTGCGGTGCAGATATCGCTAGTTCGCCTTCTTCAAACCTGGGGCGTTAAGCCTGTCGCCGTAACGAGCCACTCTAGTGGCGAGATTGCGGCAGCCTACACAGTCGGTGCGCTTACATATCGTTCGGCAATGGCAGTTGCCTACTACCGCGGTGTGCTTGTCGCGGATGAAAGCCTCAATGGACCTAATGCAGGTGGCAGTGGCATGATAGCCCTGGGGCTTTGTATCGACGATGTGCGGCTGTATCTCGACCGCATATCTAAGCAGGGAGCAGATGGCCAGGTTCGAGCTGTCGCGGCGTGTATCAACAGTCCCTTGAGCGTAACAGTTTCAGGGGACCTGGATGCTATCAGTCAGATCGAAGCTATGGCTGAAGCGGACAAAGTCTTCGCGCGCAGGCTTCGAGTGCAGACTGCATATCATTCACACCATATGGCTCCTATCGCAGATCCCTACCTCTCAGCGCTTCGAAACATCATTTCAACCCAGGAAGACCCCCTTTCGGTTCAGGGCTTCCTGCATGAAATAGCATTCTCATCGCCTGTCACTGGTGGTCGCGTGGTCGAACTCAAGGATATCGGCTGCCCAGAATACTGGGTGGAAAGTCTGCTGCAGCCTGTGCAGTTTCTTGACGCCTTGACAGATATGATTCTCGGCGACTTCGATCCATCTGGTTCTAGCGTTGACGTCCTGATTGAGATTGGGCCCCATACTGCCTTAGGAGGCCCTATCCAACAGGTACTCGCGCTTCCAGAGTTTAGCGACACTAAAGTCTCGTATTACGGCTCTCTTGTACGAAACAAAAATGCAGTCGAAACTATGCAAGCTTTAGCAGCAAACTTAGTGAAGGAAGGCTATCCACTCGATATGGCAGCCGTTAATTTTCCCCTGCCCAGACCTCCACATATAAGCGTGTTGAGCGATCTGCCATCCTACCCATGGAATCATCAGACCAGACACTGGGTAGAGCCACGATTCAATAGAGCCTTGCGAGAGCGTCAGAGCAGGCCCCATGAACTGCTCGGATCAATGGTCCTTGGGACAAATCCCGAAGCGCCGTCATGGCGAAATATCCTTCGTCCATCTCAGAGCCCATGGTTAAGGGATCACGTCGTGCAGTCGAATATACTGTACCCTGGCGCTGGGTATATCTGCCTCGCGATCGAGGCGATTTCTGAGCTTGCAAAATCAGATCGGCAAGCCGAGCCCGAGTCTGGCGGGGGAGCTCGCAAGACGATCGCGGGCTATAAGATGCGCAATGTTGATCTGTATCAGGCACTTGTAGTCACAGAAACTTCAGAAGGGACAGAGATCCAAATCACGCTTCATGCCGTCAGCGAAAGGGACATTGGGTCGAGAGGCTGGAAGCGGTTCAGCGTTTCATCCGTGACCCAAGATAACCACTGGACTGAGCATGCCACCGGGCTCATTATGGTCGAGTATGAAGGCCTCGAACAGACATCACCCAGGATTAGCGTCCAACAAAGATCGGTCACGGGCTACGTGAGACATGTCGATCCGGCTGATATGTATAAAGGTATGAGGAATGCGGGTATAATACACGGCCCCAAGTTTCGCAACATGAACAAGATTACCCAGTCGGGCAACGAAATGCGATCGGTCAGCAGCTTCGTCGTGGCAGAGACCTCTCCCAGTGATGAGCCAGATGTGAGCCCTGGTCTGGTTCTTCACCCAACCACCCTGGATTCGGTCATCCAAGCCGCCTATACAGCACTTCCTGGAGCAGGGTCTTCTGATGTGCCACCGATGGTTCCCAAGTCTATTGCAGAACTCTGGATATCTGCTGGAATTTCCAGTCAGGTCAGCCACCAGTTCATGGCATGCTCACGTCTTGCCCGACAAGATCAGCAAAGTTTCCAAGGCGATGTCTCCATCGTCAATCAAATTGGTGGGGATGATACGGAAGACAGTGCGGTTGTTCTTGAGATGAAGGGTCTAATATGCCAATCACTCGGGATCAGTGTATCCCCCGGCTCAGTGCCAAAGACATGGGAAAAGGAAATCTGCTCCAAGTTGGAGTGGGGGGCCGATCTGTCTCTCGCCTCGCTGGACACATGGGGCGGCTTGAGAAAGCAACTCAGTTATGGTTCCTGTGAGCCTCAGGAGGCTGCAATCGTCCTGGAATTACGACGAGTTTGCATTTACTTTGCGCAAGACGCCGTAAGCGCCTTGACGGCCGAGGATGTAGCACAACTCGATAAACATCATGAAGCATTCTACCAGTGGATGCAGCAACAAGTTGAAATAACTGCAGCCGGGAAAATGGGACCTGGAAGTTCAGACTGGCTTCAGGAAGGGCCACTCGAACGCCAGCTCCACATTCAAAGAGCGGCCATGGACAGCGTCAATGGCGAGATGATATGCCGCGTTGGCCCACGCCTCGTCGATGTCCTGCGCCGCAACATCTCAGCGCTAGATCTAATGATGGAGGGGAATCTGCTGTACCGGTACTATCAGGAGTGCATTAAACTGCACCGATCTTTCGCCCAGCTGGTCGAGCTATTCCGGCTAGCCGTCTTTAAAAGTCCGCGGGCTAATATCCTCGAGATCGGTGCCGGCACTGGCGGTGCCACGAGACATATGCTCAAGGTGTTGGGCGAATATGGGCCCTCTCTGGGAGCAATGTACCACTTTACGGATATATCGCCTGGGTTTTTCAAGGAGGCAAAAGGCGAGTTCGAGGCGTGGAGTGACATCCTGGCCTTCGATAAGCTAGACATCGGGCAAGATCCAGTCGAGCAGGGCTTTATTCCAGGCAGCTATGACATTGTCATATCCTGCCAGTGCCTTCACGCAACTGCCACCATGTCCGAGACTATGTCGAACGTAAGGAAGCTAATGAAGCCGGGAGGCTCCTTGCTTTTGATCGAAACGACGAATGACCAGCTGGACGTGCAATTTGCGTTTGGTCTGCTCCCTGGCTGGTGGCTTGGTGCTCAGGATGGACGGGCATCGAGTCCTACTTTGAGCGAAACTCTTTGGGACGAGGTTCTGCGGAATACAGACTTCACCGGACTGGATCTTGGTCTTCGTGACTGTGAGGACGATAACATGTACTCCATCACTACCATTCTTTCCAGATCGCTACCCTACTCAGAGGCATCAGTTCAAGTGGCAACCAATGAGGTTGTCATCATAACTGACAACAAAGACTCACCGCGATCTGATCTGTTGAGTCTCCTAAAGAACTCCATAATGAAAGAAACAGGAAGACAAGCTCAACCAACTACCTACTCTCTCGCCGACTGCACTTCAGCACCCATGTTCCAAGGCAAATTCTGCGTCTTTGTGGGCGAGTTAGACCAGCCCCTTCTCCACGAACTCGACCACGACCGCCTCGCGGCGCTCAAGGCCCTGGTCACTGGATGCAATGGACTGCTGTGGGTTACACAGGGCGGTGCCATCGCCTGCGAGCACCCTAGTCTGAGCATGGCCTCAGGATTGCTCCGCACCATGCGCAACGAGTATGTAGGCCGTTGCTATGTCAGTCTCGATCTTGACCCCTCCCGTCTCGCGTGGTGCTCAGAAAGCATCGAGGCAATTTCCAGGGTCGTCAGGGCTAGTCTTGACGTGGTCAATGACACGGCGTATTCGGCTGCTGGCGCCTCCCCTACCGAGTTCGAATATGCTGAGCGGGCAGGTGTCATCATGATCCCTCGCTACTACAAAGACCAGGGAAGGAACAATCAAATTTCGCAGAAGACTGGCGAGACCTCTGTGAGAAACAACACAGTCACCGAACTTCTGCATCAAGAGACGAGACCCCTTAAGCTCGGATTTGGTGTCCCTGGTCAGCTGGACTCTCTCGTATTCTCTGACGACATTTCCACATATGACAAGGACAAGCTTGCAGACGACTGTCTGGAGATTGAGCCCCGAGCTTACGGTGTCAACTTTCGAGATGTCATGCTGGTAATGGGCCAGCTGCAGGGTCACACAGATGTCCTCGGACTTGAGTGTGCCGGAATCGTTCGTCGTGTTGGCCGCGAGGCCGCTGCTCAGGGTTTCAAAGTCGGAGACCGAGTCTTCTGTATGAGGCAGGGCTTCTGCAAAAGTCTTCTGAGGGTCGAGTGGCTTCTAGCTGCGCACATACCGCCAGGCTTCACCTTTGAGGACGCCGCAGCTCTCCCAGTGGCCTTTAGCACGGCTTATATCGGCCTATACGATGTAGCAGGCTTACAAGCCGGTCAGTCGGTGCTGATACATGCCGCCAGCGGTGGAGTAGGTCAGGCAGCTATTATGTTAGCACAGCGAGTCGGAGCCGATGTCTTCGCTACGGCTGGCACCGCAGAGAAGCGTCAATACCTTATAGATAAGTACGGGATTCCAGCAAATCGTGTATACAACAGCCGGGACGCGTCTTTCGGTCCTGGGATCCTCGAAGTCACCAGCGGACGCGGCGTCGATATAGTTCTCAACTCTCTCGCAGGCCCGCTTCTGCAGGAGAGCTTCCGAATCCTCGCGCCCTACGGACACTTCATCGAGATTGGTAAGCGGGACATACTAGCAAACAATCACCTGGAGATGAGTTCGTTCATACGCAATACCACATTCTCAGCTGTGGATCTTCACACCATGTTGCATGACCGTCACCAATACGTCCACCGAGTTATGACCGATATCGCGAATCTCGCTAAAGTCGGTTCTATCAGCGCTCCACAACCCGTTACGGTCTTCCCAATAGCTGATGCTAGCACGGCCTTAAGGCACCTGCAGATCGGGAAGCATATAGGTAAGGCTGTGGTGTCTACTGGTCCAAATGAAAGGGTTCCAACCGTACCACGGGCTCGATTCGCCATTCTCCAAGCCAATGCCTCGTATTTGCTTATAGGTGGCGTTGGAGGCATCGGCCGATCAGTTGCACACTGGATGGTAGCGCATGGCGCTAAGAATCTAATTCTCTTATCACGCAGCGCCGCCTCGAGTGAGAAAACGGGCGCTTTCGTCTCTGAGCTCCAGGAGGTTGGCTGCAGGGTTGTAGCAGTAAACTGCGATGTAGCGGATGAGGCTGGCCTTGCTGAGGCCTTACGTACTTCTGAGAGGGAGCTACCCCCCATCCGAGGGATAGTACATGGTGGCATGGCGCTTCGGGTGAGAGAGCCCAACTATAACAGTTGCCCTTTGAAAGAGAACTAATAGTGGGCTTCTTTAGGATTCGATACTGGAGCAGATGACGTTTGACGACTACAACACGGTATTCCGTCCGAAGGTACGGGGCAGCTGGAATCTGCATAAGGAATTCGCGAGGCCTGGTCGCCACCTGGACTTCTTTATCATGCTGTCTTCACTGGCTGGCATCATCGGGAACGCAAGTCAGTCAAACTACTCGGCTGCCGGGGCATATCAGGATGCCCTGGCCAGATACCGTGTTGGGAAGAATCTCCCGGGTGTTTCCATCGACGTGGGCATAGTCAAGTCGGTGGGCTACGTAGCTGAGAGACCTGGTGTGACAGAGCGCATGTCCAGGCTCGGCTACATGCCAATCAGTGAGGACCAGCTCCTTCGAGTCCTGGAATCCGCCATACTCGAACCTTATAGCCCTCAGGTGCTATTGGGCCTGCAGACGGGGCCAGGCCGGGTCTGGGACCTCAACGGCGAGTCGCAGCTTGGCCGAGACGCTCGGTTTTCTGCTCTTCGGTACTGCCAGACGATGAAGAAGAGCCAGGAGAAGACGAGTTTTGGAGCCAAAAACAGCCGCGAAGAACTGACTCTCAGTGATAAGCTGGCGGAGGTCACGTCGCGAGACGACGCGGAGAAACTGGTTAGCCAGGCCATCGCTGAAAAACTCTCCACGATCTTCATGATTCCCATCGGGGAGATTGATCCCACTACCAAGCTGTCCCATTACGGCGTAGACTCTCTGGTGGCGGTAGAGCTACGCAACTTTGTGACACTACAAGCTGCTGCAGAGGTGTCTATCTTTGATATCTTGCAGAGCTCGTCGCTGAAGGCATTGGCAAGTAGCGTTGCTGGGAAGATTAGTCGCATCTCTGCATGCTCTTAGGAATTCCAGGGTACATAGTTTGGAAAGTTACGAATATCATATCATTCCCTGGATTTTTTGGCACTACAGCGCTCAATCATGTGTTGCCCGTGTAGCACAAGCGTTTAGCTAGTTTCAGGGACTATAACAAGCTTGCTCGAGCTAATGACTATTCAGAAACATTGAAGACTACTGTCAGTTCCGCATTCAAACTAAGATTCCAGCCTTGCGGTGAATACTAGTGCTAACAGCCCCCACTGCAAAGCCCTAGAACTTAAGATGAACACTATCCGACATATTTCATATACCGCGTCCATTGTCTATCCTTCATCAGGCTGTCCAGGTCCTCTCCAGCCAAGCAAAGGAGAATTGGAATCGCACCGTTCTCGACCGGCTGGAAATACATCACCCCAGGGATCAGGGGTAAGTCCGGGCGGCGTACAAAGCAAGGCTTTCCTAGCGAACTGCCCAAAGACATGAACGCGAACCCGGACGCGGTATCATCCCTCGAAGCACCCGTCAAGTCTGTCACCAACGAAGAGGCGCCAATGTCGGTGTTGGGGTCAAAGGGGCCACCGTACAGCAGCTTCGACCTGTCCAGCTCGCGCGCCAGGAAGGTAGCATAGCTCCGGATGGACCATGGCGTATTGGCCGCGTTAAGGTCATGTCTCAGAGCGGCTGCCGTAGTCGAGAGCGGCTGTGTGACAACCTGCTGGAGAGTGAGCCGCGTCGATGCATGGCACACCACGTGGCCCATATAGCTGGGAGGCACACCCAGTGCGACCCGACCATCAATGGCACGGTTGAACTTCGTGATGCTTTCTGGGCCAGCCTTCTGTCCTCCTGTCATCACGCCACGTCCTAGGCGCGCCGTGCTGATCCTGTTCCAGCAGAACGCGCTCAGGATGTCGTTGTCTGAGAGCAACAGCGACCCGTGGTCGGACGTGGTCGTTTGTGTTTTTAAAACGAGGTTGCGCATATGTTGCACCGCAGCTACGGGCAGTCTGAAGTAACACCATCGAGATGTGGACGATGGAGTGCGTTGCACATAGTCTGGAGTACGTCGGAGGTGACTGAAGTTCTTGACTGGCTCACCCCTTGGAATCAACGTGACGACCCCGCGGCGATCCCGGTTGGCCTGGTCCAGTTCAGGGGCCTGTATCTGGCCGTCGTTCATCACGACGGTAATGAGGCGAATGAACTGGAAGATTGCGGAGGCGTCCATTATGTTGTGGTGGCAGGAGATGGTCAGAATCAAACCACCACTGATGAAATTGGCTTGCATGGCGAGGACTGTGGCTTGATCAGACATTGGGCTACCAATACAATTTGTTCCAGGATATAATATGGCATTCCTTCTCGACTTTAATGCACTTGGTACAAGAGGGGACATGGACATACCGGGCACAGGTCCAGATATTCCATGCGGCTGTGGCAGGCCAGGCCACGGCGTGAGAACACTGGCAGGCAGGGCTGAAACTGGCGTCCCAGTTCGGAGAAGCTCTGCCATTGGCGGTAGGGTTGTTTCGCAGATATTCAAGCGCACTATCTCGTTCACTGGTAGTCCTTCAGGCCACGGGGAAGGTCTGAAAGTGGGGGTGCCTTCAAGACTAGACTCGCATGCCACCTGGCCTCCGAGCCATGGAACCTTGTCGATTACCCTTCGAACGCCAGTTCTCAGGGTATCAACAATATCGTTACGAGATGTGCCCGAATCCAGTTGAAACCCTAGCATGAAGTGCGTATAGCCGTTCAGAAAGGGGAACTGGGACATGACGTCTTGGTGTAGCTCATCATCCCCAGCCTGGACTTGAGTATTGTCCATTGTCATGCTTCGATACAGTTTCAACGATTGCACCCGTGAGTATTGCCGATATTTGGCAACGCCAGCGTTGACCTTTTACAGCCGAAACTGGGTGTACTCAGCCAATTCAAAGCCTTGGTCCAGATGTCGAGCTTTCGTCCCAAGGTTGGTCTAGACCTACGTAATAGGTTTGCTCAGCTCGCAACTCTTGTTAATATGTGCCATGAACTTGGGCTATCAGCCAAGGAAAAACCTGTCGTCGAATTCAAAAATAGTATCCCATTTGACGTGAAAGAAGCAAGCAAAATGCCCTAGGGTACACACCTGTAGTTTGGTTAGGGGGCGCGTCTAATTGATTGCGAGGTGCATGGTAAGCTGTGCGGACCCGAGCGACCAGCGGACAATTGATTTGACCATGTTTACTTGTAACACGATTTTGAAAACGTCACCACGAGTGAACACATAAGGCATCAAGGTGAGTACTTTTGTCCGTCAATGCTGGTCAAGGGCATTGGACTTTCTTTACTCCGCTTTTACCAAAAGCGAACACAATAAAACACCGGCAGCGTGCGTAAGCAATCCTTCAAATAACTATTGATCTCGGTTTCCCGATGAATCATGCCACTCCGAGATAGAAAGCAAGAGTTTGACCGTATGACTTCTGTGAGACAAGACGCCTCCATGACTGCATACGATGCCCTGGAGGCTGCATGCATGAGTCTCACGTTGGTTCCTTTGCGGCAAGTTGTTCTCAGCTGCGGACTTCGGACGCTGGACTCCGTACACCACATGTGCACCGGCAGATGTCGCTGTCACCAGGTGGTAAGCACCTGGTCAGCTTCTCTGAAGCGAGCAGTGCAGATTCCATCAACTTCGAGCAGCCCAACGCCCACGTGGTTTCACGGTTTTACTTATTAGACAGGGACCATCCGTCAATCAGAGAAGTTCCCAACTCACGTGTAACCCGTGGATGTCACCTCAGGTACATTATCTCCGTACAACCCCGAAGTTGTCTCCGTCCCCGAACATGCGCAGTTACATTCAATTGACGCTCCTGGCCCTCCTGGCGCCCGGGCCCGCTCTGAGCACATATGAGAACCTGACAGACTTGTATGCGTCCGGCCTGTCGCCGGGTGCGCAGATCTACTACGCAAGTGATACCAACTGGAGCACAGAGGTGACTCAGCGATGGAACCTGAACTCAGAGCCGACATTCTACGGTGCTATCAAACCAGTCATTGAGGCCGATGTCCAACACATTGTGAAGATCTCCGCCGCTTACCGGGTTCCGTTTCTGGCAACAGGCGGTGGCCATGGGCTTTCGACGACACTTGGGAAGCTTCATAATGGGCTCGAAATTGACCTCAGCAACTTTAAGTCGGTCGAATTGGATGCCGTGAACAATGAGGTGACGGTTGGAGGGGCGACCGTATTTTCAGACCTTTACGATCCCCTCTACAACGCAGGGAAGCTGCTTCGTAGGCCGCCCTCTTTTCTCTGGTTCACCCAGCTTCCCTCAGTCCTGTTTTGTATCATCTACCGTCAATTTTCCATTATGATCCTGTCGGCTGACCCCTCGTTCAATATAGCTATGGGCAATGCTGGATGCGTTGGCACTATAGGGGCCACGTTGGGAGGCACCGTTGGGCCATGGCAGGGAATCCTCGGCCTTGGTATCGACGCCCTTCTCTCCGTCCGTCTGGTCACAGCCTCGGGAAGCCTCGTCACCGCATCCGAGACGGAGAACTCGGAACTCTTCTGGGGCCTGCGCGGCGCAGGCCACAGTTTTGGAATTGTGACATCAGCCACCTTCAAGGTCTACGACGCGCCCAACAATGGCAACGTGACTAGTACAGACTTTCTGTATGAAGGATTATCGAACGGCTCAGTATGGGAGGCTTTGAAGTCATTCGATGACTCCATGCCTAGTGAGCTCAGTCTGACCTTCTCCACCACCTTCAACAGCTCGGCTTCTACGGTAGGCACAGAGTTTGGTGCCTATGAGCATTCTCAAAGTACGTCGTGCTAATGATACCTAGGCCAATATATATGTGAATGCTCTGTACTGGGGTGATAGCTTAGAGGCAGCCCAATATATTTCTCCCTTCCAGGACGCCGGCCCGGTAGCCACGG
Organism: Cytospora schulzeri; assembly: GCA_003795315.1. NCBI lineage: Eukaryota > Fungi > Ascomycota > Sordariomycetes > Diaporthales > Cytosporaceae > Cytospora > Cytospora schulzeri. Next base: position 318,706 of record LKEA01000030.1, on the reverse strand, counting down.
ATCAGAGTATTGTGCCATGTAAGTCTGAGTACATAAAACAGCACTCTCCCTATGATGTTTGGACATCAACTGACCCAGTGTTATTCAGGGACACGCTTGCAAGATGTAGCTTACTTCGGCCTAGGCGCTACCCTTCTCGCAACCTCGTGTGGTCATGGCCTTTACTCTAATTCCTACGGTCTTGGTCTGAAGAAGACTGACATTAGTTCCTTTACATCCTATTTCGATGACGCGACGAAATTCTGGACAGATAATCCGGAGATTTCTGGCTCTCTCGTGGTTCAGCGATATCCCAACACAGTCACGTTGAGCGTGCCAGATGACGTTACCGCATATCCACACCGACAAATAAAGACTCAACTGTAAATAGTTTTCTGCTCTTTTCCCCCATTCTCTCTTATCCTACCCACGCATTACTCGGGTCTTGGCTAATATGTTGTGTTACCGAATGTACAGGAGCATGGAGAACTACTATGAAGGCAACTCAAAGCTGGATTCGATAGTTGGCAGCTTCTGCACAGCACAGCGCACAAAATTCCAAGCCACCAGTGGATTCGAAGAACTCTCGGTGTATGTGAATTATGCCCATGGTGATGAAGGGGCTCATGTATGGTACTCCCGAAGGAAGATACCAAAGCTAGCGAGTTTGAAACGGACCTGGGATCCAGAGCAGATGTTCAGTTGGTATAATCCGGTTCCAATATAGTACCAGTTAGCTATTCGTTGAAGTAGGTAGAAAGGTAATCTTTGGCTTTTGGTCATATTGCTGCCTTCAAGGATATCAAGGACGTTGATAAATGCCTATTACGGCTGAACTAGCAAACGGTATCGAACACCTTAATGTACCGATGAAACCGTCAGCCGTATTTGTCGTGTGAATACTCTAGCAAGTAAACTCTACGGCCGTGACCACATATTTTCCAGTTGATCGTTATCATTAGTTGTATTGGAGATGCATAAGTAGTAGAACTACATTTGCGTGTACAAAAAAGCTTTACATTTGCGCCAAGAAATCCTGGAACCATTCCTCGTTCTCAAAGTCAACACCTTGCATCAACGTCATATCTAAGGGGTCACTCAACACCGTGGCACCCCCCTGGGGAGCAGACCCAACCCAATTGGGCTGTTGTGTATTACCCTCACTGCCCATCTTTTCCCCGACTCGTCGCTGGAATGTCCTTAGCAATTGCGCCAATCGGGCGTATAGGTCGTCAGGAGACTGTTCCCCAGCCTCGAGGCTAGCCTGGTCCATCGTTCCCACCAGTCGGTCTAGGACGGCTATGAGGTCCACCTCGCGTCGAATCCAGTCTGAAATGGTCGAGAGGCGGAATAGGACGACGAGGGACTTAGATAGTTGGGCCCAGAACGTAAAGGAAATGCCAGCGCAGGACACGGGAGACCGCGAGGACCGCGCGAAGAAGACCTCAAAGAAGGATTTTACGGCTTGTAGGGATTTCCAGGCAAAATGTGCGCGCTTCATACCAGGGGCTGCTTCGTGGCTGTTGGGTATGGGGTAGAATGCTTCGAGTATGGTCAGCTCGACGTAGTGGATATGGGCTGTGAGGATTTCTGCGATCAAAAGAATCCGTCAGTAACACGGTCGGCCGTTTGACGACACTTTCAAGGTGGGACAAGTTGTACCTTCTTGCAAGAGCGCTGGGTCAAGGGATGTTTGCAAAGCTTGTAGCTGGACCTGGGCCGCGTTGAAGTAGAAGCTTTCAGGTCCATCAAGTGATTCGACATTATGCTCCCCATGTCGGCTCTGGGCATTCACAACGCTTTGGGCCAACAGCTGCAGGCGGATCTGGCCTGACAACATCTTATCCGTTGATTTGTCAGAGTTATGTTCGAGATTTTGGAGGTGTCCTTCCATGCGGGGTGTGAATTGCAATGGTTCAGTCTGCCCAAAGTAGGATGAGATACTAGACAGCAACCAAGTTCACATGTCAGCATATTCGTTCAACAAGTCAAGGCGCCAACAAATTCCAAACGCCCCAGTATGAATACGCACAAAGAGCTTAACATGAAGCAACCAAGTACCGCCCGTTGGATCTCCAAAGAGTCCTGATCAGCGCCATGTTGTTCGTCACCACCCTGAAATGCAGATTGCATGGGGAGAGAGGCGGCCATGTGATTCGAGTGCGCGAGGGGCCTGTCCCAGTGGAGCTCTGACACAATGGACATTGCCAGCACCATGGGTCTCGACAGGCTGCCCATCTTCCGGTCGCCCACCTTATTGAGCAACTGGTCATTACTCCAGGCGATGAAGACCAGCAGGCCCAGAAGCAGATCGATGTTTGACTGGTTTTCAAGTAGCGTGGCATGTGCGAGAATCCGTTTCAGTTCCGCGCCCCTTGCCAACTTCTGCTGGGTAGAAGGCGTGGCCACTGCCATGATCGCACGCATCAGAACGGGCCGGGTCATCAGAAGATACTGCGCAGAGGTATCCTGGGTCAGGTGGATGAACGGGAAGAAGGGGAGGAACCGCGACCTGAACATTTGTAGACAGACTTCTGCATCGTGGGGCGATGAATCACATAAGTGAGGGCGCGTCGCGCATGAGCAGCTGACCCCAGGCGACGGACGAGCTTCGCAGAGCAGGTCATGCCCACTGGTCGACGTGATAGTTGTGGCAGCGGCCGTTGAAACGGACCCCGGGAAGACTGCGCCGCTGCTTGAGGACGAAACAGTCGGTGGGTCGACATTTCGCGGGTGCTGCTCCTGCTCCTCCTGCTCCTGCTCGCTGCTCGCTGATCTCGGGCGAGGATCTTCGAGGTTCTCGTCGTCATCGTTGAGAGCCTTACGCAGGGAAGCTGAGACGCCAGGGCTCCGAGCCACCGACTCCAGGAGGCCAACTAGGCGATCAAGCTTACACTCGAGCTCGACTATTTTCTCCGCCGAGTCATTTTGTTGGACATGTCGTCGTCGTCGAGAGCCTGCTGGGACGCAGTCTTTCCTAAGACGATGGCATCTAGTGGATAGATCTGTATAAGTAGTCTGGCTTTAATATGACATGGCGTAGGGCATATCCTGAGTAATTATCTTATTGACAAGGGAAGAGAAGCCCTGATGGCATGGTAAAAGCTCACCTTTCACACCCGTCACCGTCAAGCCGCCTGACGCACTTGCACTTGGATTTGAAGCAGTGCATGCACGCCTGGCCGTACGGGGCCGTCTGGCTTGAATTCCGTTCCTCCATTTGATCACATAGAACCTTCTAATGTCAGGTCAGGGAGTACATCGCACACAAACGCCGGACCGAGACCTTGTACCTAGGTTTGTATAGTGTGGCCAGACTCGGGCTTCTGTTGCAACGTATCCAACTATCAGACCAGCTTCATCCCTAATTCATCTAGGGGTGGTCACCCTTTCGGTTGACTAGCGCAATGGTCTGTTCCGACAATCTCCGGTTCGATCTTGGAGTGGCATGGAGCGGCCGGACCCAGCATTTGATAGGTAATTGTATACGCGCAACCGACGGATGAGATGATTCACTCGAGAGATCGTCCTCAAGAGCCAAATGCATGCTTACTGTGTAGATGGGTTGCTGATAACACCGACTCCACATGTCAGCTCGTGGGGAAATGTGACACTTGCCTCAGGCTATCGCCCAACCGTAGGATACTAAGTACGTACCTTTCTTTGTTTAGTAGGAGTACGGACGAGTAAGTCCCTTATTCCCGTCCCAAGGTTCGGCGTTCGATGCCGAAATCCGTTCATTCATGCAGACTGTGCCACCAGTTCTGTGTAACACTAGTCGGATTTATTCACCGTGCAACACCATACCCAACTATTTACCTTGCTGTATAGACCTTTGCTGGCGACCTATTAGAAAAAAAGGTGTGACTCGACTTGACTGGTTTCTTACTCCGGACGTTCGGCATTTCTGGCCCGTGTCAAAAACGACGTATCCTAGGTTCAGTGGACGGCCCTTCCCCTGAAATTTGTATACTCCCTCTGTAGGTGGGTGCGCTTCACCACTTGCTATTATACATGTAACAGACAGTCACCCAAGAATGTACTCTTTTCCGTTCCCGAGTGAATCTGTACGTGCTCCATGAAACACTTACCTCATTCCCGAAATCCGTTCGATGTACAGCAGTTAGCAGCCATATAATTGCTCACAAGCACAACTGAATCACCATTGCCCAGTGCGCAACATGCCACGCTTCACCCCATCCAGGACAGTAATCACTGGTCAACTCTCGTTCACACTGGCGCACTTTCATAAACCATGGACGAAATGACAACGACCGCGATGTCTTCTGAGAAGGAGTCTCAAGATGCCTATCCCAAAGATGACGGGCCCTCCTCCACGGCAGTGCAAAGCGGTCCGGACCCCGATCACGAGTATCTCTCCGGACTCAAGCTCGTCGCCGTGCTAGCGGCGGTCGTCCTCCCTTATTTCTTGGTAATGCTCGACGCTTCAATTGTCTCCACAGCAGCACCGCAGATCACCACCACCTTCGACTCTCTGCTCGATGTGGGATGGTATGGCGCCGCATACGAGCTCACCAGCTCGGCATCCCAGCCACTAAGCGGTAAGATCTATACCAAATTCAGCCTCAAGGTAAGAAACTCATTTTCCGTGGCCGTGGGTAGGTCCGTGTTGGCTGTTCGAAAACTTACATGGCTTTTGATAGTGGTCCTATCTAGCCTTCTTCGTTCTGTTTGAGTTGGGCTCTGTCATATGCGGCGCGGCGCATTCCTCCATTATGCTCATTGTGGGCCGGGCTCTTGCTGGCCTGGGCTCGTCGGGCTTGCTCAATGGTGGTCTGACGATTCTATCTTCCGTTCTTGTACCGGCCAAACAGCCAGGTTTCATGGGAGTTCTGGTAGCCTTAGGCCAGCTTGGTATTGCCTGCGGACCGCTTGTTGGAGGAGCCTTCACCGAGTATGTCACTTGGCGCTGGTGTGAGTATCCCATAGAGCCATCTTTGTTCTTACCGGCAGGACTCCCTATCCCCTGCCCTTTGCCTTTCCCACAAAACTCCAACCGATAAAGCATTATAGTACTTCATCAGTGCCATCCACAAACAGTATGCTGACTTTGTTCAGGCTTCTACATCAACCTCCCCGTTGGTGGCGTCGCGGCCCTGCTTCTCATATTTGTAGCGGTGCCCGAGAACCACCCCAAGCCTCCTGTCAGGGAGACGTTGAGGAACATAGAGCAGGCACTGGACCTGATCGGATTCGCAGTCATCCTCCCCACAGCTATCATGTTCTTCATGGCTCTGGAGTGGGGTGGCCAGCGCTATGCCTGGAGCAGCTCGGTTGTGATTGGCTTGTTCGTTGGTGCCGGCCTCTCCTTCATCCTGTTTCTCGCCTGGGAGTACTACCGAGGCGAGGACGCCATGTTGCCGTTCTCTATACTCCGTACGCGCATAGTTTGGTCGGCGGCAACGTATATGTTCTTCTTTTTCGGTGTTCTTTTCTGCTTCGACTACTACCTGCCGATCTTCTTCCAGAGTGTCGATGATGATACGGCTTTCCTGAGTGGCGTTCACATGCTTCCACAGGTCATCGCCCAGGTTGTGTTTGCTTTGGTATCTGGAGTCATGGGTATGATTTGCCCTGTAATCATCCTATGCCCCGGCCTTTATGTGAGTTTGAACATTGAAGAGAATGGTCTGCTAACATTACATGGACAGTCCAAATCACAGGCTACTACCTCCCTTGGATTGTAGGTGGATCGATGTTCGCCACAATCGGTTACGGACTACTTTCCAGTCTCTCTCCGTCAACATCGTTTAGTCGTCGGATCGGTTACCAGGTCTTGTTCGGAATTGGAATTGGCAGCGCCACTACAACCGTTCGTACACCTCATGTCACGTTACAATCCAACAGGACGCGGGAGAAGAACACAGCTAACAAACTTGTATGTCCCGCATTCAGCCGTTCATCGCGGTGCAAGGCCTTGTTTCGCCAGCTCAGATCCCCGTAGCTATGGGCATCGTCATCTTCACCCAGAACCTCGGTGGCGCCATCTGGGTGGCAGTCGCACAGGCCATCTTCGACAACAGCCTGTACCAGGCAATCGGCACCTATGCACCAGGCGTGAACCCAAACACTTTACTCGAGGCGGGTGTTAGGTCGATCCGCAGTCTGGTCTCGAAGAGCGAACTCCCTGGTGTACTCCGTGCATATGCCAAGAGCGTCAACCACGTCTTTTACTTGGGCACGGCACTCGCCGGGATTTCTTTCTTGATCTCATTCAGTTTGGGTTGGACGGATATAAGGAAGAAGGAAGCCAGTCAAGAAATCAAAAAGACCGACACTACCATGGCATCGGACACAGTGTAAGATCAGGCAACCACTTTAGTGTTGTCACTTTAAGTGGCCGGAGCATATGGCTACAGTATAATTAGGAGACTAGAGATACATGGTGGTATGCATGTGTAAAATAGGGAGACTACGGATACACAAGCCAGACCAGCACCCGCTGACTGATTAAATTCCGGAGACTCAGCATGCTGCTGCACACTTGGGCACAAGACAATTAGTGACAGAATAAGCATGGGTTGTTTGGTATGGCCCGATTCTTACGAAGGGTTGATTTATTTCACAGCTTCATTGTATTTCGCCATAGACATGGTAGCACTTACGACCCCCGGAGAATAACATACATACCTGAATCTGTTTTTTGCCACCTGGGCACCCCTTCGATTCAACAATATCTCCACAGTCATGCATATCGCCCGTCAGTGCCACTCATAGCATCTGAGATATATAATTAATCAAGAATAGTGTCATGCAATTTGCCTCCTACGCCTAGACTACTTCGAAAATATCATGTAGGGGCATTGGGGGACCGGGGGGGGAAGGTATAGTAGCAATCAATCCTCCTTCCCCTGTCGATCCGCGGCCTGCATATAGCCTATAGCCGTCTCAGCTGCCTCCCTAGTAAGATCATCCGGTCCACTCTCAGCGATCTCGCGCAGTCTCTTCTCCCAGTAGGTCCAGCGCTCAGCGGGATGGCTGAACTGTATAGCTTCGGCCGGAATCTTTCTCTTCTCCCAATCTTTCAGTTCATCCTTCACAACAATACCATGACGCAACATCCTCCCATTGTGCTTAAGCCAACAAGCAGCAGCAGGAACCTGGAAGTCGAGTTTCAGCTGGTAACTAGCGTCTGCGTCGTCGGAAGCATCAACCTCGTCCTGAGGTCCCGGTATCTTCTCGAGCGTGTGGATCAGGTACTGAAAGGCCCGCTGAGCCCGTAAGATACCTTCCCTCACGAGCTGGGCCTCGACGTCTTGCTGTTTAATATACACAAGACGCACGCGCTGCCTCGCGGCGCCATGATCGGTTACCGGTGTCCGTCTCGCAAGGATCCCAGGCCCCATCCAGGTACTATCACCCCAGACCATACCGATGTGCGGAAGATCTTTCCAGGTGAGGAGCTCCTCTTCCTCGTCGAGGGCTTCGCCGCGGTGGAGGCCACCCGGGAGCTTCGAGATAGCGACGAGGAGGGAGACCAGATCCTCTGTGCGGCAGGATGGCCATTCCACGAGAGCATCGGTGAGAAGTAGCCAGAGTTGGCAGACAGCCGAGATATCGTCCGAGTACGTGCCGAGATCAGGGACCGGAGAGTTCGAGATCGGGCTGGTGATGGCGTGGGCGGCGTCATCGGTGCTGAGCTTGCCGCTGTGGTAGTTTTTGAGGGCGGCGATCTCCTCGTCGAGGAAGCCCCTAAGGATCGGGGACTTGTATGTATGACGAGTAAGCTGGCGGTCAAACCATTGCTCAGGGACGGCCGTTGCATTATCTTCAGGCAAAGTATAATCCATGGTTGAGTTCTGCCCTAGGGTTCGGATGTCAGGGTGCAATTGTTGAGTTGGATGATGAGGACAACTTTGGGGTGAATTAAGGGTTGACTACTCCAAGAAATAGCCAGCAGGGCCACTTCTCCAATGTAGTGACGTTATGTGCAACTGGTGCCTTTTCGAATGTTGCATGTGGTAGGGATGGCCAACTCGGTTTGCTTTTTGGGAGGGTGTTGTTTGGTGCAGGTCCTTTCCCTTCGTAATACCAAGTGTACAAAATGTACCCGCTCCAGCCCCCTCACCAGCCTATAAACAGGATGATTGGTCTTCTTGAATAGGACAAGATAAGAGGATCAGGAGGGAGTTAACTGGGGAATATGCGTGTCCTCACAAGGAAGGAAAGTCAGCACAAGATCGTCAAACGGTTTCTTCCCAATCGCCATATATAGAAAAGTACGTTTCAAAACACCAACCCATTGTTCTGCCCATCCATACCTAGATACTGCTTTCATGTTGCAAGAACCTCGCCGTCCATATAGGCAACTTTGTTCCACCTTACGAACAGCGCACCGCTGCTGCCTGATTACTATGACAACGCTTTTCAGCTCATGGCTCAAATCACCTCCATATCTGGTAAGGATGGTCGAGGCAGAGTATACACAGGTGGCAGGGGCAGTAAGGCTGAGGGCGGGCCTGGGGGCTCAAACCAACCGCTCCCTCACTTGCCCCACAAGATGCCGTGTACATAGATCGGCCCGACAACAACGCGGACGTTGAACGCTGTCTCCAGCGTATCGGAACGAAAAACTGTATTCAAGTACCGAAATATAGTAGCGTCAGCTCTCGTATTTGGTAACACTTTGCGAGGAACAATTTGTTGATTCGAGGCCCATATAAAGAGGGGATAGAGTGGGCATGTGTAGGATGATCCGATCCTCAAGTCTGAACAGTTTCTAACACATTCCTCTGATCGGGCTCAAGCTGAGTTGTATTATAGCGGCAGGGCAGGAGAAAGGGTTCACTCTTACCCTACGCACCATGGCTGCATTGCAGAGTGGACTTACAGGATTCGGCGTTGGCTCAAAGCACTGGACACATCTGCACATATGACCAGTTCCTAGGTGGAAACTGAGGTCAGCTTACACTCAAGCTATTCTCAGCGATCGACGTGCCGGTTTCGCAGCTGTGCGCCAGAGTGAATCGTAGCTGCTAAAACTTGTTGCTGTAGAGTATTCAAATGTGAAGATCAGGCGATGCTACTAAGCCAGGCTTGAGGACATGAGGCGGAGTTGTACCTGGGTAGGAAGTCCTCGCTTGAACTTTCTGAGTTTGTCACCATCAACATCGAAGATCATGTCTTGGACCGTCTAGTGATGGGGTCTCTCTGCCTTGAAGGATACGTCGAGAGATGTTGGCTGAGGCTCAGTACCCAACGGGCTTGTCCGACAGTATTGCCAGTAGCAAATTGATGGAAGATCGTGGGCCTGGGTGGGTTGAGGTTGCGAACAGCAAACAAGAGCACAAGAGTTGACTGCCTTCTTTGCGAAATATATTAATCGCCTTAATCACCCCGTAAACCTCGGAGGCAGACTCGTCTACAGAACACTCATCTCAGACTTCCTATCATAGTATCTAAACCCGCCGACGATACATTCTTCACCACTCAACATGTATATCACTGCTGCACTCACCCTTGTGCTTCTACCCACCGCCTTGACGGCCCCTAGCAACGTGGGAAAACGTGAGCTCCCCGACCACACTCCCGTCACCGTCGAGGATTTCGATTCTTCTTTTGACACAAAATGCGGTAAGTATTCTTGATGACAGTCCGGGCCCGATCCCACACCCGCTTACATATGTACGCATATCAGGCAAGGCCAAAGTCGCAGGGACAGACATCGAGAAGGCAGTGGAATGGGGCACGAACTTGAATGATGCAAGCCAGACACTGGGCTGTAAGTTCAACCCGCGACCCGACTTGTGCGTACTGCAATTTTGTTTTGCTGACCATGTTTACCCATTTATACAGCCAAGAAATACCCCCACATCTACCAGAACCACGAGGCATTCAAGTTCCCATCGGGAGTTTGTTCGTCTGCCACGAATCGACTAGAGTTCCCTGTCATCAAGGGTGGCTACTTCGACGGTGATGACGACGCGGTCGGCCAGGTCAGGGCTGTCTTCGTTCATGATCCTAAGGGGCAGCCGGACGGAGAGGGACACCCTATCTCTAGCTACTGTGGCACTATTTATCATCCTAACCAAGGTGATAACGACTTCGCTGGCTGTGATGTTACCAAGTAATGAAAATTTTGGGCAAGCCTTCAGGGTGCGGCCGCGAGAGCACTCATTGGCCTTACCACTAGATTCTTTTCACGGGCCAGGCTTGAAATTGATGGCAGGCTGTTGCGTTGGGGGTTTCTATGGATTGATGTTGTTGTTATTGTCCAGAAGGATGACTCGTTCTTTTCATTAGTCGAACACACCCTGCACACATATATCTTTGTTGCGACTTGAACACTCTTTAGTATCTTATAGAATACCTACGTTTAAACTCATCTATATACCTACTTATATACTCCTACTCTACCTCTTGATCATCTAATACCCTAAGCATAACCTCTGTCTAACGTATTTATAGCCTACTCGCCAGTCCGCCCGTCGTTGTGGCAGTACGACAGGAAGGCACGGGGGGGGGGGCGGACGGGGGGCGCATGGGCTATCGGTCCAGGATAACGGTTGGTCCCACCGAGGCATAACATTATAGGTAATCTTCGGAAGATTAGAGAACCGTTGTTCAGCCGCAGACGAGTACACAATAAAATTATGACCGATGTATTGAATTATCAAATACCGAAGAGTCCCTTGGGTGTCCCAACACACACCACACAAGCTACACAGGCAAACAAACTGCGCCGCACCGATTTAAAACTAGCGCCGGATCCCGTGCTGTCTCTGGGAGTGCTTGTCATGCTCTGCTGTGTAGAAACCATCACCATCTTCATCTTGCCCATGACTAGAGTAATAGGAAAGGATAATAATAAAAAGGAAAGGAGGCGACCGTGAGGCCCTGCAGGAAACCATTGAAGTCCGTTCAGCTAACTATGGTGCTTTGTGTGTGTGTGTGTGTGTGTGTGTGTGTGTGTGTGTGTCTTTTCTAGTGCAGCACCGCGATCCCTCCTCCACTTTTGCCTGTCGCCTGACGTTGATGTGGTGACATGAGGCGGTCGACTTGGTCCGGCACAGCTTGTGAACCGTCATGGCCCGCAAACTTGGCCGGGCAGCCCGCACCATTCCCCTCGAATGTGGTTGCATCTTTGTCGGCAGTGACCCCAATCTCCCCCGTTTCCAGACGCGCCCGTGAAACCAGCCAGCTCCAGCCGTCGTACCGCATGAGAATCGAATAATCGGTTAAAAAAAGGAAAGGGAGAGGGATGAGGAGGTATCTTCTATCGTGAAGGAGGGGATCACCGGTCGGTCTCCAAAAAAACAAGAGAGAAAAGAAAACAGGTATATGGGTATAAAGGAGTGTGGTATCGAAACAAATCTTCCGCTCCCATCCATCCAAGAAAACCAAAAATAATAATCGTCATCCATCATGAGAAGCAATCGGGAAAGCCGTATAACATGTTCGATACGGCCGCTGCTGCGGAATTTCGCGGCCGCGAGGAGAAACAGACGCTGTATGGCGGTCAGGTGTAGGACAGTACCTCAGCCCCGGCCGTCAGCTATGCATATATAAGTGTCGGAAATGGGAAAGCAAGATGCTGAATGCTATGTACGCGGTATTGGTTCGTGCTGGGTCGCTCGATGCTGACTGCTGTTTCCACCTCTGCGCTGTAGAGTAATGCGAAGTGGTCATAGGGGTTTAAAGCCACCTGCCTCTGGTCTTGGTGTTGGTATCGATGTAGTTATTTTGCTTGTTCCATGTCCCATGCGCCCGCAAGATGCTGGAAGGAAACTGAATATGGGGTATAAGTATAGTGTTTGGTGTTTTTGCAATTCCAATTAGAGCTGTGAGACATGTGAGTGAGAGAGCCCGGAGCCTTCTCCGATTCACAGCCAATATCCGGGAAGCGCCCCTCTATGCGTACATGGGGTCGGGCGCCTTGGCATTGAAGGGAGGGTCAGAGGTAATCCCGCGCCGTGAAGGTAGCCCGACGTTGGAGACCTGTGATATGTAGAGATACTGCCGGTGTCTCGTCTGAGCGGCCGTTCAAGCGTGGTCGGTATAACAAGTTTGGTGTCCCACCAAGCCCTGCTGCCTTGATCTGGGATAATCGCCGACGGTCTTGCCGGTACCGGAGTACGCGACATACTCGTCTTGACATGTCGCCTAGGCAACGTTCGAGAGGGACAGTCGGAGGATGGGGGAGTGGGCGGCAAGGATTCAACGGCCATGTTGGGGTCATTCTAAGCCATATCACCCACACAGAAGAGCTCTATTTCTCCCATGCCGCCACTGTACATGGTTCGAATGTTCTCGCGCCAGTCCGAAAACGCAATTTGAATGTCCTCGTCACTCTCTATGTTGACGAAATCGCCGTCCTCATCTCGGTATCGCAACCTCAGACTACCCTTACTAATTCTGGAGTTGGTGAATCTCGAGAGCTTGGCGTCGATGCGATCGGTGAGACTCTGGTACGTGATGTTGAAGGCTGCCACAAGGGTGACGTAGTTTCCGCTGTCGCAGTTTATCTTGACCTTTAACTGGGAGAAGGGCATGTCGTTCGAGGTGGGGCTGGCCAGGGTATTGGAGCCGGGCACGGAAGCCGTGGAATTATGGGATCCTGAAGACACTGTCCTTGATGAGTCGAGGTTCAATGGAGCCGGCATTAGGCCTTGGTTATTGGGACCGGGGGTATGCTGACGATTAACGGGCTGCGCCGGGAACTGGCCCATCTGACCACCTCCACCTTGACCTTGTTGCTGGAGGCGATTCTGAACGCCTGGACTCTGGGTGTTAGCCCGGATCGGAAGTTCTTGCCTGGGACTGCCCGTGTGGCTCCTCGGGATACTGCCATCATGTGTTGGGTACAGATGCGGAGGGATGCCGGGTACAGCTGGCACGCCTTGACTGCCTCCTCGTTCGGTTCTCCTCACGGGTTGCTGTGGCTGGCCATTGATATCTGGAGTTGAATAAGACCTACTTCTTTGTTGTGCGGCGAGGGACTGCGTCGACATTGCTGGTAACGAGGGTCCACGAGGGTTGCGGCCACCGTAGGCATTCACTGGGGAAGGTCCGTCGCGGGATGGCGCGCGTGGCATCGCTGGGGCGGTGTACCTATTGTTGTCTTCCGACCAGCCCGTTGCTGGGAGTCCATTCCTGGGTTGAATGTAGCTGGCGCTGTGACCGAAGAAGCTCGAGGTGGTGCTGGTTCGCGATGAGGCAGGTGACTCGGCAACTGGCGAAAAGTAAGAATCCCCACCACGTGCTCCAGGAGACTGATGCGACTGCTGTCCGGTTTGCAAAGAAAGAGCCGTAGGTGGCTGTGGGAGAGGGAAGCTCGGTGGTGGCTGCCGGCGCACCATGCCAGCCAGCGACATGGAACTTTCCTGTGTCCCTGATCTTTGCCGTAGACTCGTGCTAGAACCTGTCCGAGGCATCGTACCTTGCATAGTGGAATAAGATGACGGTGGACCGTTGAAGTCGTCTTCCTCGTCATCGTGTTCGGCATACGGATTCACCAGATCACTGCCTTGCGCTTCCATCCACCTGAAATTCGCCGTTGCAGTGTCGGGGCTCGTAGCACTTAGTGGCGCGTTCTCCTTCCTTTGGTTATCCAAGCCTGCGGCCCATTTCTTCATCATCTCCTCGTTCTGGAACTTAATGACGAAATTCTCGACTCCAGGGTCCCCCTTCCACCAAATTTGCACAGTATAGGAACCTGGACACGTCAGTCTGGGAACTGCAAACATTCTAACGTAATATCTGCAATAGGTGCTGGTCATGTTGATGCAAGGATGAGCTTACCAGGCTTTGAAAAACTCAGGACTTCTGTAACATTTGTCATGAATATACGTCCCTTGAGCTGCAGCTTGTTGTTCTTGTTCCGAGCCTTCGGAGGCAGTGTCGACTTTGTCTTGTCTTTCTTCTCCTTGCTCTTGTTTGGTGTGATCTCCTTGCAACATAGCAGAATGCATTCAAAGAGGTAGATCTCGTAGTCCCTCTCTTGGTCAGTCTTGCCTGTAACAACCGTATACATGCCATGGAGTAGGAGCTTTCCGAAATGCTCGACGCGATGGTTCTTCCAGTCGTCTACACGACCAACCAATTCTTCTAATGCCTCGTCCAAAAGGTCGCGATCGACTGCTTCATTGGCTTTTTTCAGGACGCGCTCGGCCGCGTCGATACCAGCACCTAGATCTTCTTTGACTGCCTCGTCCTCACTCTTCTTCCTCAAATCCTGCAAATTGTGTCAGTCAAGGGCAACCTTGGTAATCGATTGCAGCACACACCTTCAGGAGCAAAGGATATTTGACCAATCGCTGCATGGGCTTCAGCAGAAAACCGTCCAAAGTGTTGAAGTCACAAGCCACTGGGTGCTCGGCTGCCTGGATCTTTTCGAAGACCTGGCTCGCGATCTGAGCCGCTTTCCGCTGGTTCGCGATAAACGGCTGGTACGTCGTATTAAATGAATCCTCATATGCTACGAATGGACTTCCCCATTCCTGTCTAGCCGGCGGCATAGAGTTTGTAGTCTCGACTCGGATAAGGAAACGGCGTTGGAAGTCGAGGATGGAGTTGATGTTCAGGAAGATTGAGTGCGCGACATCGCCACTGATAGCCCCCTTTTGCTCCAGCGTCTTCTTCAAATCGTGTAAGTTTTCCAAATCTTGAACGTACTTTCGCTCGGTATCGACAAGCTCGCGGATAATATGGTCACGATAGCTCATTTTGGTTCCTGGAGCTCCGGCGGCGGCGTCAGCATCACCATAGGGTGCCTGCGGCTGCTTCAGCAGGCCCCTTTGCTGAGCAATATCGAGAACAAGGTTGATGACGATTAAAACCTGCGCTCCAGTTAGACCATGCCATCAAAAGGCAAGTGCGTCAACCACACGGGGAGGCGGATATGCCCAGGAGGCTAGTGTCCAGTGCTTTTGCCCCTTACCTTGCTAAATCCCGAGGTGTCAGTTCCCAACAAGTCCGCAACGATGAACATCTCCGAAGGCGGTATCTTCAGCTCTTTTGAACATCCTTGAACGAATCTGGCTATTGCCAGCTTCCCCTTTTTCGCATCTGTAGCGTTTGGCACATCGACGATGAGAGGGTCATCTGGATCCGTCGCATTGTAAATGGCCAGGAGGGGCAGTCCTGTCCTCAGCAATCCCCAGAGGCCTTCGACAGGCCCGCCGGCATCTCCACTCTCTTGCTCCCTTTGCTCGAGTTGTGCCATGTAGTCTTCGAATCCGGGAACGAGCGCCAATCGGTTCCGAATGGCAACGCATATTTGGTATAGCGATCGGGAGGCGTCTGCTTTTTGGTTGATGATGTTGGTGGTGGCGACAACCTGGCCGCCCGGTGGCGGAGAGACGATTGTGCTTGCATTTGCGAGGGAGCCCAAACTAGAGGTTGAAGGGTAAACCGTGGAGCCTGAAAGCTGGCTTGCCCTCGGCGTGCTGCTCATGCTCATATTCGCTAATCTCGCGACGCCGTCAGTCGAGTGTTGGAAGACGGGAGCCGTGTTCGTCCTTAGTAGAGGAGCATGTGATGCCATAACAACCTACTCCATTAACGTATTTTATCTGTACTGTGTTGACTCGACGCTCGAGGGCTCGCGACTTGGGAACAGCGAGGTCGCCAAGTGGAAAGTCGACGAGGAAGGGGAGGTAAGATGGGATGGCGGTGAATGGCGAGACAGTGAAGGCAATATCGCTGGCTTGTGCTCGTTGTTTGGTGTCTCGACGGCGGCTTCGATGTCGAAAGAGTGAGGGGCCGAACCGTTAGTGGTCGAGTAAAGGGATGAAGTCGATGGATGGAGCAGGAGCAGGAGCAGTGGGACAGGGTTCGGGAGTCCGTGAGCAATGGCTCGTAGCGACGCGGGGTCCAAGCTGAGTCAGTTGGTTGGCAGGAGGCGAGTACTCTGAGGGTCGAAAGTGTTTTGGATGTGATCGATCGTGAAGTTCGTTGGGTTGATTTAGTTGGGGATCGGAGATTCGATATTCGAGATTCGGTGAAACTGTGGCAAGTGGATGGGTTGATCTGGCGGGGACCTGAAGCGTGTGCCCTCTCTTGTTCTGCGTCTCTTTTGATGACCAAAGGTCAATGAATGGATCCAGGGTCCTTCCGTCTCGTGGGTGGAACCGCTTCCAATACGTGCTTGTGTCAGTCGCTGATGTGAAATCGGGCGGCGTGAGGTCGCGATTTCCTTCCCAATGAAATGGCGCCAATCGTCTCGATCTTTGTAATTGTCTCTGGTCGTCTGAGGTAAGAAAAACGGGAGGGTTTCGAGGGGCAGGTTTGGGGGTATGGAATCGACTTTGAAACAGGTCGTCGTGTGAATGACCGTTCTCGGCAGGCGAAAGTCGATTGACTGATTGATGGATTGATTGATAGCTTTGGGTAGCGTCAATCGAGAGACCGGCTCACTCAGTTGGCGAGAGGAAAGGGAGGCTGTTTTCTCGCCTTTCTCGTCAGTGCCCAGTTCAAAGTGCCTTACGGTGTAAGGATTAGTTTAAGTTGGGGTGGGATGGCATCCGTCGGCAGAAGGAAGAAGTGGAAGAAGGAATCGAAGTCGGAGGTTGAGTCCTTTGCTGCACTGGGAACTGCAAGGGGACGTCTGGAGCAGGGGGATCAGGCGAGCAGGGGATGGATTGGTCCCTTGAAAGCGCGCCAGGTGGGCGAGACCGAGGGAAAGCAACCGAGCAGACAGACCTTAGCAGTAATCTGTAGCTAGCTGACTGTGGCAGTTAGCAGCAACCTCTAGGCGCAGCAGCAGTAGCAGCAGCAGCAGCAGCAGCAGCAAGAAGGGCACCACGGCGTGTTCTGCGGGTGTGTGTATATGTGTGGGTCAGCCAGTGTGGTCACGGTGGTGTGGGTGACCCGGTGTGTGAAGGGGAAGGTGGCAGTTGACTGGTTGACATGCGCACAAGGTTATCCTTTCTGTCACAGAGATGGCGGCGACAAGGGAGTGTATGCAGTACGGAGTATCAGAAAGTCATACTGGCGGCTATTGCATCTTGTTAAGGGGGGGCATTCCCCACCTGTCCCAAAGTGGACAGGTTGACATGGTGGGTGGAAACGGTCTGAAAGGGACACCAAGGACTCCCGGCCGGGACTTTACCAGTATACTGCATACGCTACTACTTACTGCATCCAGAATTATCTGCATCCAGGTACTGCATATTAGGGTATGTAGATAAGAAAGGGTTACGTAGGATTTTACTACATAATACTCTGAATTCTTATCCACATCCATCAAAGAATCTCCAGTAAGCATATACCTAGGTACATACATATGTGTGGAAACCTTGAAATATTCCCAAGGTTGGTAAACAACAATGCACCGCATTAAAAAGACCCCTCCCCTCGGATCATGGACTCGATTCCGAGAAAAAAGACTGGAGCGGACCTGGGCAGCAGCCAGAGCCGGACCGAACGCAGATCGACGGTGCCCAACATCACCTGGGCATTCATTCAGTTGTACTCTATAACCTTGTAACCTTGCCTTGTCACCAATTGATAGCCCAGGTGGTTCAACTTTGTGTTCCAGGGTCCCAGGCCCGCTGGAGGTTGTTAGTCACGATTTACTAATGCTTGCAGCCCAGCATCAGTGATAACCCAGCGGGACAGTACATACCTACCTAGATACTGTGGTCCGGATCCGTAGTATTTATCACATCTGCACCTCTAAATAAGCATCTACTGTTGCAATTATTGACTTGTCAGGCTTGTATGTACTTCTTCATTCGAGCCCTGTTCAATAAGTCGCATGATTTGGACGATCATCTTCAGGTTTACTCGCCGTTTGTTTCAGTTTTGGGCGCCGACTAACACCATCCCCAATGCAGCCTAAATCCCGCCTGGCTGGGACCAGGGCTTCGCGGCTTTTTTTCTTTCAGTTCCCCTTCCCGACCCCTCTCCCAGCAAGCAAGCTACCCTCAAGCTGTTCCTTACCTCCCCTCCTTTTTCCTTGTCTGTGTCTGTCTCCATGTGGCGTTGGGAGGATCAAGAGGAACCGACAGAAGCGACTTGTCGCTTCCTATGACTACCTAGGTATGTGTACTGTAGACAAGAACATTGCATCTCGCCATCGAGCCAACCACGACAACGTCCACCTTCTAGAATACCTAGAATACAGTCTAGAAGCTTTGAAAACGAACACCCCCACGATCCCATTGCTTCTGTCAGATCGAAATTCTCCTGTGTGTACTATGTATATACCATAATCTCCATGTACTCCGTTCTCGCCAAGCCATTGCGGATAGATGTGATTATGTCGTTACTCGTTACCCAGTAGCAGTACGTACCTGGGGCTACCTAGGTATCACGTCAAATGATCAATACCTATTGTCACCGATGGGGGATCCCTCATGAGGCCGAGAAGGGCTTGTCATGGCTATAACAAACCACTCCCATCTCTTCCAGATGACAAGTGAGTTTCCAAATATCACGAAAGGCCATTGCATCCAGTCGGAGAACAGACGTCACCTCGTTGCCGTGGGATGGAGTCGCGACGACGTGGGGGAAGCAATGCTTCTTGCATGTTACATGTTACAGCAGGAAGAAAGCCTACAGGTCCGTACCTATCAGATCGACTCTTATGCAGCCCTTGCAGTATTTGATACGGCACTTGAGCGCGCGGTAGACATGCTATGGTAGTATGCATATCGGGCTCTGATAATATTCGGGTTTTGGCTTCCACTACACCATCCATCTTTCCCCATTGCCCTTTATGGCCAAGCACGGGCTTGTCTTTGCCGTAGTGGTCTTTTTACAGTACACAATGCAGTCAATATGCAGTAGCGGCAACGCGAAATATTGTTTCTTCTTGCATGCACAGTACACAATCGTGGTCTGTTTCGGTTGATGGACGACTTTCACACAACTCGTCCAACCACCCAACCACTCTTACCTATGTATCATGACGGCTTCCTCCCACTGGCAATGATACTAACCCACGTCAAATACCACCTTCCCTCCTCCCCATACTTATTCACCAAGTGCTCCTTCACCAGCCTCTTGACTTTATCCACCCTCTCCCTGCCCTCATCTCCCTCCGAGCTCAACCCCAGCGTCAACTTCGCAGCAACCTCCACTACCACCGCATTTCCCTTCATAAAGTGCTCCGGGCCCTTCATCTCACACAAATGTGCTAGCACATCAACCTTGACATCCTCCAGCCCCTCAGAGACCAAGGCTTGTTTTATCCAGTTGACGTCGTCCCAGTGGCCGTAGGACGTCATCTGCATGGGCATCTGGAAGGAATAGTCCGCCGGGAGAAAGGCCGCGGGAAGGGTGTCAAAGGCGGAGCGTACGTCGGAGACCCAGCCATCGTTTTGCCTGTGCCAGGTTGTGAAGGCCAGGGTTCCGCCAGGGCGGAGCAGTCCGATGCTGTCTAGAGGGATAGGAAGGTGAGTATATGCAAATGTGCTTGGAGAAAGTGAATGGCATAGCATACCTTTTAGGGCGGCTCGGGAATCAGGCACAAGGTGGTACATGATGTTAGAGACGACGTGGGTGAAGCTCTTGGCTGGGAGCCCTGAGTTCTGCTCCCTCTATAGTCAGCCAGCCAGCCTTCTCTACCAGCGCCGTTTCCCATCCGCAGCGAATTACACAAAACATACCTGAGCATCCACAACCTCTGCCCGAGTATTGACCCACCCCTCCTTCTCGATCCTCTTCTTCACAACCTCGACCAACGGGCCGGAGAAGTCTCCACACAATATGTTGCTTCTTTCCAAAACCTCCCTGGGGACGGTCTTGTTTAGCAAGGGAGCCACCACGCTCATACCACAGCCCTGGTCGAGCAGCTTAAATGGCTCTGTGGTGCTTGCGCCCAGGTTAATCTGACTGAGCATTTTGGCGGCCAGGGGTCCCGATATAGACTCTAGTGACTCGAGGACGAATCGCTGCCATTCTTCGCCATCAGAAGCTTGCAGTATGGACTGCATAACGCTAGGCTGGGATGACTGTGCCTCTGAGTCGGTGGACATTGTGAAGGATGACGGGATGGGGCTTTTGTGTTTTCGGAGTTGATGGGCTAGACGAGGGCACAAAGAACGCAAAGCTGTGGATGCCGGTGTGGAACGTTGGAATATGAGAAGCTGCGATAATGTTTGGGGTTTTCTTGTTTCTATTTCGAACAATATATAGTCATCTGTATCGGAACCTTTTCTGTGCGCGTGGAGGCTGAGTGGCCAATATGGTCCTTTGACCTATATTGAAGTGTGCGAAAAGTCTCCGTTGACCTCAGGAGTCCCCATACGAGCCTCTTTCATATACTGGGAAGGATTCCATATGTTTCCTGCGCTCCAGCGATGATGCAAAATGTCTCCGGAGGGAGGGCCAGGGTCAAGGCTAGCTACATGCCTTCTGGGAAGGGGGTTGGAATCGATAGTATGTCTCCGATGATTCTTGCGCTAAACCTTATATCGTAGGGCGAACAAGGCTTTAGGTATCCAAAGGGCCAAAGCGTGTCAGCATGAGAAACAAACCGAGACGACGAATAATGCATATATAAAAAGAAGCGGGCCGTATGCCCATGATCTACCTTGGACTCCCGCTCCGGACCCCGGAACACAAGCTCGGAGGCGGAAGGAAGGGGGGGGGGGCGGCCGGAGAAGATCCTGGGGATCGTCGGGAGGGATGCAACGCTGATGGAGAAGTTGGCAGCTCCGGTCAGGCGGGCCAAGTCAGGTTGGATAAATGTAATAGTAGAGAATAACCGGGAAGGGGCGCAAATGACATGAACTTTTACCGTGATTGCATGCCTTAATCAGTCAACATTAGGCGAACTGAAGGCGCAATTATTATGATATGATATGTAATAAAAATTGCTGCAGGTCTCGTCTCGCTGTACGGATTCGCACGTACTCTCAAATGCGTATGAATCTGTGGGACTGGAGATTTCGTGCCAAGAGCAAATGTTGATGATAGTCGAAACATCGGAAAACCTACCTAGGTACTTGAGTATACAGCACAAGACAATCACATGGTCAATTCACCAACCTGGATCAGCAGTGGAGGATAGAACAAATTGATTACCCAAATTACTACTAACCTTGGAAGTATTCATTAGTCCGGTTGACGGTTGACAATTGACGGTTACAGGGATCTGAACGTTGAGAAAGTTGGCGCCAGTCTGCACCCCGGATTTCCAATCAGTCAGGGGTACGTACTGCCTACTAACTCTGCCTAGGTACCCTAAGTAGGTACCGTATTGTAGCCTCAAATGTACCGACTGCTGCAAGTATTTGACTATGCAGGTGCCTAGGTACTTGAGTAGGTACTTAGTAGGTAATTTTGGAATGCTATAGTCAGCCAGTACATACTAAGCAGCCTAGCAGTCCTGGCAGCCTTCATGGTTCTAAGCTTAGCAGCCTGGTTATTCCAGATGTCGTGTTGGAAAGGGCGTCTGGAGCCGCTATGAACGACGCATTGCCCCCACTTTCTTACTGTGCCACAGACTTGACACTACTAACTTGAAGTACCCAACCGCAGGACGGTGCCACTTCCAGGATTGAGGCAACAAACAACATTACCGCATCAGCATAAGCATCATCATCATTCTCTCTCTCTTTCTCTCTCTCTTTCTCTCTCTCTTTCTCTCTCTCTCTCCTTCTGTTCCTCTTTCCCCCCCTTCGTAATCGCCTTTGAGCGAGCCATTCCTTCTCAAACATACACACACAACAATGCCTCACCTTCTCTCCTTACCCTGACCTGACAATAGCGACAACGACGGTGACGGCGACAACGACAACGAACAACGAACAGCGTCTCAAGGTCCACTGCCATCGCAACACAATCTTAGTCACAGCCACCAGCCAGCCACCCCATCCCGCAGCCGCGTCGCATCGACTTTGTCCTACCTGCGCCAACACAGGCCATAGTGATCATCTCCCAGTGGCATTGGGGTTCGGTTGACGCGAGAAACTGCCTTACAAAGTCC
Source organism: Cytospora schulzeri (assembly GCA_003795315.1). NCBI lineage: Eukaryota > Fungi > Ascomycota > Sordariomycetes > Diaporthales > Cytosporaceae > Cytospora > Cytospora schulzeri. Next base: position 296,829 of record LKEA01000030.1, on the reverse strand, counting down.
ATTGACGATCATCTTCCTGGAGAATATAGACTTCACATTATCGGCTTACACAAGATTATTTCTCTGCATCTGCATCCGGCATCGCGAGCCTTCCCGCCGCCGCCTGCAGCCTGCCGCCTACTATGGAAAATTACGGCGTGTCTCAGCAGACCGACGAGGGCTACTCCGAACACCCTCTGAACCCACCCTCTCCAGCCCCCTCTTCTTTTCCCCCCAGGGCCAAAGATGTTGCGTCCGGCTCGACTTCCTCCCCGGCCCAGATCAAAGAATGGCTGTCGGCTCATATAGCAAATCTACCCACGGACCTCAGGACTCGTACGTAGCTGGTCTTGATCCCTGCCCCTTTAGAACCATTCCGTGCCCCTCCCGACCCTCCGCACTCTCGAACTAGTGCTGATACCACGATGTTCGTGCAGAACTCACCCTCGAGCTCCTTGACAATCTTCCCACTAGTCTCGTCGCCGAGATAGTCGAGAAGATGAACCCCCGACTGTACATTGACTTCATCCGATACTTGCCCGCCGAGATATGCCTAAAGATCCTTGGATATCTCGATCCCATTTCTCTACTGGCCGTCGCCGAGACATGTCGGGCATGGTACAGCTTGGCCGTCGATCGCACATTATGGCAGAAATTGTATCACCTGGAAGGTTGGAAAGTTGTAGCCTCCGAGCTTGAAGCCGCAGAAGAGATGATCAACAGGAAATCCGCCCCTGGATCTATGCATCGCCAGAAGTCTGAAGAGGATGGCCACACCCATAAGAAGCGGGCGGTATCCCTGGAAGATGACCAAGATTACCTCATGACGGATGCGGATCATCCCCTGACTGACGAGCCCAAGACTCTGGAACTCGACGAGTCACTCTTCGGCGGTGTTCCTTCACGCAGCAACATGACACCGGTTTTCAGCCACCTTAACATGCAAGCGTCTGGCTCAAGTGCTGGGTCATTTGCGGTCAAGGGTAAAGGCGTTGACAAGGGCAAGGGGAAGGCGGTAGTCCGGGCGCCTACCGATGCGCTCTCTCCTGCGCCCACCTCGAAACTCTGGATCTACGACCCGTCATCTGGCAAGCACAAGGTTAATTGGCAGTACTTGTACGCGATGCGTAGGAAGCTCGAAGTCAATTGGGAACAGGGCAACTTCAAAAACTTCCAACTGCCCCATCCGGATCATATGGATGAGGGGCACAACAACGAATGCATATACTCAATACAGTACAACGAAGAATATCTGGTTAGCGGGAGCCGCGACCGTACCTTGCGCATCTGGAACCTTGCGACAAGGCGACTGGTACGAAAACCTCTGGTGGGCCACATTGGTTCTGTATTATGTCTTCAGTTTGATTCGGACCCGGAAGAGGATATCATTGTTTCGGGCAGCAGCGACTCGGACGTGATAGTCTGGAAGTTCTCCACCGGTGAGATCATACAACGACTAACACACGCACATCGAGAGTCTGTCCTGAATGTCAAGTTCGACAAGCGCATCCTCGCGACCTGTTCCAAAGACAGGACCATCAAAATCTTCAACCGACGTCCCTTGAAAGCAGGCGATCCGGGCTATGTCATGGTCAATCCGGTCCCCACGACAGTGAAAAGATACGGGTATGAGGATTCGCCGCTCGACCAGCTCCCCATCATCCCAGCATTCACCATGATTGGCGTTCTGGAGGGTCATAGCGCAGCAGTCAACGCAGTCCAAATCGTCGACGATGAGGTCGTATCAGCAAGTGGCGACCGTCAGATCAAGGTCTGGGACTGGCAGACAGGAGCCTGCAGGAGGACATTCGTTGGTCACAATAAGGGCATTGCCTGTGTCCAGTATGACGGCAAACGCATTGTCTCTGGTAGTAGTGATAACGAAGTGAAGGTTTTCTGCCGTGAGACGGGCATAGAAGTCGCAAGCCTCCGTGAGCATCAAGATCTGGTCCGAACCGTCCAGGCTGGCTTTGGTGACCTACCGTGGAGCACCGAGGAGGATGCGACGGAGGCCAAGAGGGTGGACCTGGTGTACATGAAGGCGGTAAAAGAGGGCGAGGTGTCCACATCGCCGCGTCGTGGACGGCCAGGAAATGCTGGTAGTACAGATCCCGAAGAGATCACGGCGTACGGTGCTAAATTGCCACCGGGAGGAGGTGGTGGAAGAAGATGGGGCCGAATAGTGTCCGGGTCGTACGACAAGTCCATTATCATCTGGAGGCGGGATAAGACGGGCAAGTGGAAGCCGCAGCACAAGTTGAAGCAGGAGGAGGGTGCCTCTAGAGCGCAACAGTCGCACCCTCGCCCGCCCCCGGCTCCTCCTGGTCCTGGGAACGGACCTGCAGCTGGTGGGAATGGAAATGGCCCCTCTAGCAACCCGAGCAGACAGCAGGCCCCCTCGGAACAAGTTCCCATTCCGGGTTCTCGCATGCGCTCCGCGAGGTCAACGGCTGCCCGCTCCACAGCTGGTAGCTCTATGGTAGCAAACCCATCCACCTCATCCGCCGCATCGGGTCCGTCAGCTACGGGCAGTTCATCAAGGGCACAGCCGGAGCAGTCGAGAGGTCCAGGCCACTCGGGCTCAAGTGCATCACGCCCGCGCTTCTCACACCCTCTCATCCCGCAGAGTCTTCCAGCGGTGCCCGCAGACCAAATCACGCATATGAGCTCGCCCATCATGGCGACTGTCACGCCATCCTCGCAGCGCTCATATGCCCAGCTTATCGATCTCATTGTGCCCCAGGGCGTACATGCCCTCCAGCAGGCGCTGGCCAACTACCCAACCATGCTCACACTTCAGAGCCATCTCCAGGCTGCCATCGAGCGCGAGACAAGCCCATTCGTCCGATCCCAGCTAAGACAGGTCGTCAGTGGGGCGACTGTCCGTACGCAGGTCGCGCAGGCAAGGGCCCGACAGCAGGGGCTGGCGGCCCTCCAGGCTGCTGATGCGGCGGCTATCAATGGGAGCGATGACGATGCTGGTAGCTCCACCGCCGCAACTAATGGTTCCGTCCCTCCTGCTGCAGCGAACAATGTGGCGGGAGGGCCGCCCCCTGCTGCCGGTACGGGTGGCCAGCACCGACTGCAACCTCACGGCACGCCCGAGGTGGGAGTGCCGACACGGATCTACAAGCTGCAATTTGACGCCCGCAGGATTATCTGCTGTAGCCAGACGAGTATTATTGTGGGGTGGGACTTCTGCAATGGGGATCCGGAGATGGAGGAGGTTGCACGGTTCTTTGCGACTGTCGAATAAACGACATGAAGAACAGATACAATGTGGATGCTGCGGGAGATAACCCCCCACCTGTTGTGGTCAGTCATCTGGGACTCTAGATGAAGGTTAGGAAAGCATGGCGTGGACGGGGTTTGAAGGGTTTTGGAGTTTGAAGCGGTGGTTCATTCGCTACCATACAAGCTGGAGTTCCTGGGAATCGGCGCGGGTTTTGCATGAGGTGCTGTTCCCTGTGGTGTAGGGAATGCGACGGGCAGAAAAGGGACGCGGAAAAGAAAGAAAAAAGACTCGAGGCGTTGTGTGCCCATAATGACTATTACGATACGTTGACGTGCATATGATAGAGCATGCGTAGAAGTAGCTTTTTAATCTATTGATGCTCACGCCATGCCGGAGATCCTCAAGATAGTGTTGCGCGCACAGTACAGTGTGGTGTCGTCAAAGTCATGATTTGAGAAAAGAAAATATGTGCTTTGGCCGGCTCAATACAACACACAGAAAGAAATGCTGACATCCATCGCCACGATGCATACCCGTCCTTGAACGCCGTGAAACTCCCTCTCCCCACGAACCACTCAGCCTTTCGCCTGACCGTTCAGGATCACCTCTCTCTGTCCTGCCCTCTCCTGCTCAGTAAGCACAAACACACACACACACACACACACAAACACACACACACACACACACAAACGCACATAATCTAACCAGCAGCCTCCTTCAGGGCCTTGCCCGCCTCCGTCTGTGGCGGCTCATCGATGAACTCGGGCACCTCGTCCTGCATAAAACTGGGCAGCGACTCGCCGCCGCCAAACTCCCTCTCCATGTCGACCTCGGCGCCCAGGGCCTCGAGCTCGGCGTCCAGCTCGGCCTCGTCGACGTCCTCGGGGACGTCGTAGCTGCGGGCGAGGCTGTCCTGGATCTCGTTGCCGACGTCCATGAGGTCTGCCATCTCGTCCTGCATCCTCTCGATGCGGTCGATGTCGACCTTGCCGTACTGCCTCTTGAGCTCCTTCTGGGTCGTCTTCATGGCGTCGATGGTGGTCATGGTGTTCTTGAGGTTGTCCTGCATCATGCCCGCCTGCTCCATGTTCCACACCTGGCTCTGCAGCTGGTCCCGCTGGGCCTCGTAGGCCTTGCGCCGCTGGAGCACCTTGAGCGCCTTTTGCTTCAGGGCCGTCTTGCCGGGTCCCTCCCGCATCCGTGCCAGCTTGGTCTGGTAGGTGCCCAGCTCGGCGTTGAGGGAGGCCAGCTTCACATCGATTGTGCCTATGCGCGCGTCCACGTTGCCTATTGCGCTGTTGAGGGTGGGCTTGGGGCCCTTTGGGGCCGTGCCGAAGAGGCGGTTCATATTTGGTTGGGTACTGATTTGGTTGGGTCTGTTGGTGTTTCTTTCGTTTGTCGTCGTTGAGGTAAGTAGGGGCGGTCGCTGGTCTGATCGTCAGGTATGTATCGTTCTGTTTGGCTGTTTTGGTGGTAGTGGGTTGATCAAGAGTGATTGTGGTGTTGGGCTATCCTCGGTTGCCTGGCGGATGACGAAACGTTGGGTTGGGGTTGACAGGGCGCACAGGCATTAGCACTGGCACTGGCACACTCAAGCTCAAGCTGTCAGACGTTAAGTGGGGGCGAGGCTGAGGGAGGGCAACCAATCAGGTAGTACTTGGTATGCTTAGTCACTATGCTTCGTACCTGCGCAGGTACGGATTACTCAGTTGTAATCTTGTTTTGAGCCTCAACCTCCATCCACGTCCTCTACCAATCCAACCCCAAAGGCCAACAGCTTCCACACAAGTCTTTTCAAGTATACTATCATTATTACCATTAAGACTATCGTAGTTTCGATCTACGGGACGGGACAGGACAGGAGGTGATCCTGCTTCAAGACGTCTTGCCTGCATGGCATGGAACCCTCATAATTGTCGCAGCGTGCCCACAAGCCATGAGCCACGAACCACGCACGAGCTATGATCCAGCTCCATCGATCCGGAGAGGCAGAGAGGCAGAGAGGTTGTTTTGCATCCAGGCCCCTCCTCCTTCAAGATCCATTCATTCTAGAATTCTCCTTCGGTCTCCTCTTTAATTACTCTAGTTTCATGATGAACAGCTAGTAGCTGCATCGTTTGTTCCGTGTGTGTGTGTGTGTGTGTGGCTGGCAACCAAGGATCAGGTATAGTGTACGGGGACGGACCCGTACATCGGCAGAGTTGCAGAGTTGGCAGCGGCTCGCCCCTCCGTCCGTCTTTTTTTGAGACTTGATGAAGCGGCGGTGTGCTCGATAAGTGTCGTGTCTGCACCTCATGATTAGGGAACCACCATAACTTACAGCATACGCCTTGAAGATCGAGCCCGTAGGCTACAACTGCGGTGAAGAACCTCGACGCCCCAGCCCATCCTTATTGGGTGGCTCACCTGATGGCTCCAGGAAGGACGCACGACGGTCCAATCCCGACTCGTCGCTGGCAAGAATGTCGGAGCATGGGCTCATGCAGTCTTTGTCGACGCGCGCATTGAGAAGTGGGGGCCCTACATACACCGTCCATGCGGCCATGCAGGCAGGTAGCTTATATGCAGGCTTTGTCGTCCCCGGAACCGTTGTTATCGACAAGTGGGGCGGAAATATATGGAAACCAGAGCTGGATACGTTCCCTCCCTCCGTGTCTCTCTCTCACTCTCACTCTCTCTCTCTTCACCGCGGGACAACTACGAATTATGTACAACGAATTCAGGTGCCGAATGAATTTTTCAATGTTCGATGGGGATCGTGGCCCAGGCCAACAATGCGGTGGAAGATGGGACCATACATAGTCGTGACCTCCTCCACTGTCACGAGAGACTCCAGCCAATGGTCTTACACAGTAGAAGAGCGAAGACATCAAGCATAAAGCCTCCATGATTCCCCAGGTTGGAAAAAAGGCCTAGCTGCTTCTTCCTCTTGTTCTGCTCTTTGAAGTTCTACCCTCTCTGCCATTGATAAGCTACTACCACCTCAAGACTTTCCCAAACCCCAACCCCCCCCCCTCCCCACGCTTGACTATAGGGACCTGATCTGAAAGAATACTGTGTACCAAAAGCCACTTTCACATCACAGACCGGACAGGAACTGTGGGCACCATGCATCGGTCCTCCGGCTCCCTCTCGTCAACAGAGACGGCCACAGAGCAGCAGGATTACTCGGAAAAGCCCATCGCCCTCCAAACCGTCGACTCAGAACTAGACCTGCAGACGGCACCGTATGGCCCTGCCGGCTTTGCTGGTCTCTTCGCCTCTAGCCATGTTGCTGTGTGTGCCGCATTCTCGGCCATTGGTGGTCTCCTCTTCGGTTATGACCAGGGAATCATCTCGGTCATCCTCACCATGGACCACTTCCTCGAGAGGTTTCCTGAAGTAGCTGAGACGGCGTCCGGCGCTGGCTTCCTCAAGGGATTAATGACGGCTATGATAACGCTGGGTGCAGCTTTTGGTAAGTCAAGACAAATTCGGTGTAGGCTGAATTTTGAAAAGTGGACAGGTAACTAATATGTCACAGGTGCCTTTAACGTAGGATGGATATCGGACGCTTACTCGAGGAAATACACCATCATATTCGCCGTTGTGATCTTCACCATTGGCTCCGTCCTTCAGGTCGCCGCTGTGGACTACGCTATGCTAGTGGTGGCGCGCCTCATTGGCGGTGTTGGTATCGGCTTGTAAGTGACCAACAAATAAGAGCTACCTTCCCATTCTGGAAAACCTAACTAATTATGCACCCCAGACTGAGTGCCGTTGTGCCCCTGTATATATCCGAGATCTCACCTGCCGAGATCCGAGGAAGCCTCCTCGTCTTCGAGCAGCTGAGCATCGTGGCCGGCATCATCGTGGCCTACTGGATCACATTCGGGACGAGGTACATCCCCAACCACTGGTCCTGGCGTCTCCCCTTCCTCCTGCAGATTATCCCCGGCCTTGTCCTGGGCGCCGGCGCCATTCTCCTCCCCTTCTCCCCGAGGTGGCTCGCCAACCAGGGCATGGACAACCAGTGCCTCAACACCCTGTCGCGCCTCCGACAACTCCCCAAGACGGACAGCCGGGTGGAGAGGGAGTGGCTCGACATCCTCGCCGAGGCCCGTGTCCAGCAGCAGCTCCTCATCGAGCGCCACTCGAGCATCATGCACCCCACCTTCATCCACAAGGTGCGGCTCGAGCTGGCCACCTGGGCCGACTGCTTCCGGGGCGCCGGCTGCCGGCGCCGCACCATGGTCGCCTCGGGTGTCGCCATCTTCCAGCAATTCGTCGGAGTCAACGCCCTCGTCTACTACTCCCCAACGCTCTTCGCCAAGATGGGCCTCGGCTACGACGCAGAGCTGGTCGCGTCCGGCGTGCTCAACGTCCTGCAGCTCCTCGGCATCATCACCTCCGTCTTCGCCATGGACAGGGTCGGCCGCCGCACCTTGCTGCTCGGCGGCAGCATGGCCATGTTCACCTGCCACGTCGTTGTGGCGGCCCTCGTCGGCCGCTTCTCGGGCGACTGGACGGCGCACGTGGCCGAGAGATGGGTCAGCGTTGCGTTCCTGCTTGTCTTCATCTTTGTCTACGGGTGCTCCTGGGGCCCTGTGGGGCGGGCCATGCCTGCTGAGATATTCCCGTCTAGCCTGCGTGCCAAAGGTGTGGCGACGGCTGTCTGCTTCAACTGGGTCTCCAATTTCATCATTGTAAGTTTCTGCTTCCGGGACACTACCACCTTCTCATGCCTTCCGATCCAGTGAACAAGTACCTAACAGAGACCGTTTAGGGAGTGATCACCCCACCGATGATGCAGACCACCAACAACGGCACATACGCCTTCTTTGCCATCTTCTGTGGCCTGTCTTACGTCTTTACCTTCTATTGTGTGCCTGAGACGAGCGGCCGCACACTCGAGGAGATGGACCAGGTCTTTGGTGACCGCACCGCCACAGCTGATCTGGAGCGAAAGATTTGCGTCCTGGAGGAGGTGCGGGGTGTGAAGAAGTCCACAGTCGGGACAATGGAAGCTTGAGCGGGGGTGTTGTTTTTCACGGCTCGCCTGCTTGTCGAGGAGGCTGAGATGTATGTAATTGATGATTGCACGATGCTATGCTATGAAGCGATGGGGTTAGTGTTTGAATGACCAAGAGATATCCAATCCAAATGAAATCCAATCGTAACAAAACAGTCTCTGTTCCTAAATTGTTGCCAGTTTGGACTCGATCAGCCTTGCGTTCCCGTTTGGCCTGTTTCACTTGAATCCAACCGTCCGTCATGGTTTCATCTTATTGGGCGTCTCTATCTTGTGAACTATACTTCTGCCTCATTGTCTTCTTGCCTACTTCCCCTAAAGCACCATATCCCCCGGTTGCCTCATTCCGTGATCAGTCCAGCTCCTCTTTCTGGTTCTTGGTAGACTCCATAGTCCTAGCCAAGACATCGTCGCAGTACTCAGGCCCACTCTGGACGTAAAAGTTCTTCCCGTTTGCCACTATGGACTGGCCGTACAGCTCCTCAGGGGACACCCTCACGCCCTTGGAGTCGACAACCTCCTTGCCCTCGGCCATCTTCAGCACGATCTCGCCAATCAGCTCGATCGGCGTGAAGACGTCCTCCGGCATGCACTCCCACGCAGCAGGAGGCATGAGGGGCGTCCGCACCGCCCCCGGGCACAGGGCGTTGACGCGGATCCCCTCTGGCTTGTATATATGTGCCACGGTGCGCATGAAACCGACCAGCCCGACTTTGTTTTGTTTGGTAATCATGTGTTAGTAGGAAACGCTCTGGTTATGGGGTGTGGGATGGGCGAAGGTGAGTTGGTTCAGATCCCATGGGATGGTATTTGGGACTTACATTTGGAAGCGGTGTACACAGGGGCCCAGTAAGCCGGCCATATCCCCGCGGAACTCGAAGTGATGACAATGGAGCCCTTTTCCGGCGAAAGGTTGAGGTAATGGCGCGCGAGGTGGACAGTATTGATACCGCCCTTCAGGTTGACCTCCAACGAGGTGAAGTCCGGCGGCGGCGGGGCCTCGATCGAGTCCGGGTTCACGCGGCGCGTGGGCATCTCGATGGTCCCGGCGTTGGCAAAGACAAAGTCCAGCCTGTTGTTCCCGCCAGCCGTGAAGGCGGCCTTGAACGCGGCCGCGAGCTCATCGTAGTTGAGCAGGTTGGCCCTGTGGAAGGTTGCGCGTGGCAGCGAGCTCGCGGCCTGGTTGCCGTCTTCCTCCTTGATGTCGATGAGGTGGATCTGCCATCCGCCTCGTGCTGCGAGGGCCTGGGCTACAGCGAACCCGATTCCTCCGCCTGTGAAATATTCGTGAGCATTTGATCAGTCATGAGAATACTTTGAACGCAGCAAGGAAGGGGCCTCATGCAGACTTACAGCCACCTGTGATGACAGCGACCTTCTCGGCGTCGACTGTCATTGTGGAAATAGAGAACTCTCTTTCAGTGGGATACAAGTCCTTAGAAGGGCGCAGTAAATTATTCAAAACTCAATTCGGGACTTGTTAGGCTGTCCTGTTCGTTCTTAAATTTGTGTTGCTGGCCTCGGTAGAAGATCACGGTGGACCCTCAGGTGAAGTGTGCTTCCCCTCTTCTTTGACGGTGTGGTTAACACATGAGATATATATGTTTGGTTGCTACGGAAGCGGGGTATCTCTTTTCCGTGGAGACATAAACCTTGTGGCGCTTCTCTACATGTATGTACACGTATACTTCTGGGCCCTCGGTGGCATATCTTGTTCATTTTACACCGAGAATGAAGTTTCCACTAGTTGATCAGGCTGAGTCTTCCATCAGGCAAGATATCCTCTTCAAAGCCGATTACCGCCACGAGGAAACACGCTCTGTAAGTTGACTTCCTTACTATGAGATTCAATCCGCACTGCTAATTCTCGAGGTGCTGATGGATTATTGGATGGCTTCGATCAAGGGGATCTGAGCCGTTGGCTGGGAAGAGTCGCAATGCACATGTGTTACATGTAGCCCTTCGGAAACCACCGCGATTATCTTAGCCAACTAAATTGGTGACCGTTCTTACCTACTTAGTAGTTGTCATGTATGGAATGACTCTGGTCGCACCTAGGTATAGTTATCCATGCATGTACAGCAATTTACGAAGGCGAAAGTGAGGTTTCCAATTGGAAGCTATCCATCATTGCTGTCGCATCTGCTCAACTGGTTTGTCTTGTAGTGAATGATAATTTTCCTTCATTTTGAAAAAGAAATAAAACTCATATATTATTAATCTATCAGATGTTTGATTGTTTTCGTGGTCACAATCCAGACAATATTTGACACAGTTTACTAGGCTCAGGGGATTCTGTTCGTGTCGATGTGTTTAATCCAACATTGCAGCTCAGGGTTCCTAGAGCATATGTGTATTTTTCTGGTATTGTTATTGATTTGTAGGGACTGTATTACTATAGCATCACAAGCGTATGATTTTCAATCAGGTTGTACTTAATTACCCTGTGATATCATCCAGTTGACATATCCTTGTATGTCGCAGAAGTCATCTCTGTCCATGCCGAGCTATAACAGTCAGTGGCCGCATATTGTTATCAGTTGACTCCAAGATAATCATGCCAGGGTTCGCCATCCTTCTCTGGTTCCAGGATCAAGCTTGTCCAATAATGGAATAGAGTACCTGAATAGGTAGTTCATTAATTATATCTCCGAAAGAGTCACCGTAAGCTCGGCGGAAAGGTTGTCATTTGCCAATAAGACACGTATCATGCAGTGATAAACTTGACCCAGCCATTATAATACTGACTACTTAAGTATCCTCCAAATGCGTGAAGAAGTCAATGTGAACAAATAAACATGTGCCTCAAGACTTCCAGCCATTGCTAATATTGTCTTTGTGTCTTTTGGTCCTGAACTGTTTCAGAAACGAACATCCGGCTCATATTTGATCATGGCAGAAATCAAGCGTCTCCCCGGCGGCACTTTACCACAAGGTGCCCCAAGCCTAAATCTAGGTGAATCTCAACACGTCGAAGTATTCGCCGCAGGAGAAAGCACCGCCGTTCTCGTCGTAGAGCACCGAGAGCACGAAACAAGAATCACACAACCCTGGCTGAGCGTTCCACAAGACGACAACCTGGCACGACAGCTCGTCAAAACCATTCGTGACCTGTACTTCGCCCCAGAGAAGCCAATCCTAGTCCAAGTCGATGCCTCTCAGACAGCACTTACCAACGTCCTCCAGGGGTCTATCATCGCCGGCCACATAATGACCAAACCCATAGACAAACACGCCATGCCGCCCCTGGCCGAAGGCGTCCACCCCCGGGCCATGAACGAACAGGAGACAGCAACCTTCCTCGCAGACACCGAAGAAGAATTCGCCAGGGCAGTCATGGACAACAGCGCCGACCCCACGGACTGGGAAGACGCCAGGGCGAAATCCAGACGCGCCATGGGAGCCGTGGTTCCCGAGGGCGGCAAGACGCCGGGGCACTCGTTCCTGATCGTCGAGGACGACAAGGGGGAGAAGGTGTCCCTGCTGTGGGTGGCGCTGAACGAGGAGACGAAGGAGTCGTTCTGCTACAACATCGAGGTCGAGCCCGACAGGAGAAGGATGGGCTATGGGCGGAAGACTCTGGGTGTTTGGGAACGTCATGCTGCCGAGCAGGGTGCTGCTTCGATCGGCTTGAACGTGTTCGGCAAGAATTTGGCCGCGCAGAAATTGTATTCCGGAGCAGGACTCAGTATCGCGACCACGGTGTTTCGAATCGAAGAGTAGACTCGGATGGAGTCGCACGGATGTGTATAGAAACCCACTTCAATATATGTAGTGAGGGCATATGGAGAGGAAAGATATGGTCGAAGGGAGGTAGATTATTTACCGTCAAAGGGGAATGGACGCACGACGGTCAAGTGAATCACTGTGTTTCTACATAGGAGGAAGAACTTTCACGCGAATGGATCAGCTGTACTCCAATAGTGAGGTCGTCAATCATATTCAGTTGGTGCTACCTAGGTATGCTAACACTGCCATGTTTATTGAGATGTAGATGTAGAGGGTCAATCTGGGTATACATCTCATCAAGGAAACGCCTGCTCCATCCGTGAAAATCCAAAGTGTTATTTTCTTCTTCTTTTTCTTTTTCTTCTTTTGCTTTCTTTTCTTTTCTCTTTCTGTTCCTTCCTGTCAAGTAACTTTTCTCCGAAACAAAAACACAAAAAGGAAAAAGGAAGTAAGTGGAGAGGGGAATGCTGGTTCGTTCAAAACCAAACACATACACCACCACTGCATCTCACTCAGTCCTCATCAGCAATCTCAATGATGGGGCCCTGACCTCCCTTTCCACCGCCCGGCAAAGTAATTACCTGGAACTGACCGAGAAGCGCCCTCACTCTGTTCCGCGACTGACGAACTTCGCCGTGGTGGTCCTCGTCCGGCTCCCACTCGGGCTTGAGATTCCCGTCATTGCAGATTTCCATCGGGGACTTCTTGTACCACGAACGATCGGACTCGAAGCCCGGTGGATTGCTACCCGTGGGGTCGCCAACGGCGTTGGGTTCAGCGCCGGCGGACAACAGGCGATTCACCCACAACGGCTCAAGTTGGCGTGTAGCGAGCTGAAGTGGAGTGAACTTGTAGCCCTTGGGGTTGGGATCGGCGCCTCGGTCCAGCAATGTTCTCAAGAGCAAGCTGGTAGTTTTGCCATCGCAGGTTTCGTCGTTGCCGTAAGGGTCCTCAAGCGCCCTGAAGAGGACATCGCGCTCATGCTGGAAGGTTGCGCCGGCACTGACGAACTCCTTCAGGAATTGGATGTTGCGACGTGAGACACACATCTGCAGTAGCGTCTTGCAGTCGTCTTCGCGTAGAGAAAACGTATCCTTCCAAATCTTGTCCTTCTTCTCTGTCGCGAGGGTTTCGAGATAGACATGTGCGAGTTCATCCCAATGGAGGATCAGCAGACTCACCAATATAGATGTCTCCCGGTGCGCTGGAGCACAACCCTCTTCGAATGCAGCAGCAAGCCTGGCCCAGTTTGGAAATGCATCCCTCGTCACCCTGTTGCGGATCACGTTCTGATGAGCAGCATTCCACTCAAGGCATGGAAACACAGCTGTCCAGATATCTTCCTCATTCACCACGATGACTGGACGTTCTCCGAGGGCCCTTTCCGTCATCTTCAAACAGTATTCCTCGAACCGCGTTGGTTTCTTGTTGGGAAGTCCGGTGTAGTTCCGAAGACCGTAGAACACAACCGTGAGCTCCAAAACTCTAGTCTTCTCGCTGGACAATGCAAATTCATGTGCAGGGCCGTTGGCTGTCCTCTCGTGGTATAGGTACTCCTTGACCGTGTAATGCGCGACAGAGAAGCGCTTGTTGTGCAAGCGAGAACCGTTGGGCTCGTCGTCATCTCGTCTATAGAGCGAAGGAGTTCTCCTCCTGAGACGAGACACTTTCGCCAGACATCCCAACAACCGCTCGAGTTTTTTGAAGTTGTAGTCTTGCGCAATCCCTTGCGGCACATGCAACCTGGCCGCTTCGACCAGGATGCCGGCGTCAGGGATACTGGAAGTGTCGCTACAGATCAACGCCAGAGCTGTGCGGGCGAACTCCCTGTTGTGCCTGTTCTTGTCTGCAGCCTCCGATAAAGACATGCCTTCGACGATGATCTTCTCATACATCTCGAAGATCATCAACGGCATGTCGTTGATCACCTTCAGAATGGAAGCTTCATCAATAAGATCCAGACGTTCAATCATGTCCAGGTGACAGGAAACTGTTCGAAACATGCCACCCGCCTTGGCCGCAAGCTGAATCTTCATCTTCGCGATGAACTCAGGCCGGGGCCATTGCGCGAAGCGCTCGGATTTGGTAAGTTGCTGTTGGATGTAAGTCTCGATGGCCTTCCTGACAAAGTGGTTGGACATGGACAAGATGCTGCAGGGTACTTCGGCGAGCTCTGGATCGGGGCTTTCTCCGCGCTTGCGCTCTGGGCTCACATCGATGTGGCTGCCTCCGACCGAGAGCCTGCGTTTTTGAGGACTATGTTCTCTGGCTCCTTGGTTTCCCGATGCTTGCCGCTTCTGTTTGGTTGGGCTTGGAGTCTGATCGAAACCTTGCCTCATGTAGACCGTCGACTCCATCATGTCGTCGATTTCCATGTCTTCGTCTGTGCCATGTGGTGCCTTGCTGGGTCTCGCTTCAAATGAATGGAAACCCATTGCGTTTGTCAACTCGTACGGCGAAAGGCCAGGTCTACCTCGAGCTAGCATTCCATGCTCTTGGGGGGTCGAAGTGGAGGTTGTCTGGTGACTTGGTTGGGCCGGTGTCGAGGGTCTGTTGACCTGCACTCCTCTGGGAGGCACAGGCTGTTGTTGAAGCTTCGAAATCGCACCTCGAATATCCGGGTAATCGCGACTTGTCATTAGGAGCGACACCGTCTCGAATTCCGGCTTCGTGCCAATGTCGGTCAAAACCTGAAGCAGTGTATTGCGGGGCGCCTTGCTTTCATCCACACCGTCAACCACGATGTAGACTCGCTTGGAAAGCCTCGTGAAGAACTGCCGGGCTAGTACTTGCAGGCAGTACAAGAGACCCTCGATTGATGGTCTCCTGTATTCCCACATGCTGTAGAGTTCTTTCGGGATGTGCACTCCTTGGATGCAGCGGCCGAGTTGAATGGTCAGGTCCCTGACGACCCATCGGAGAAGGGGTATAGTTTCATCCCGGTTGTGATCGTGAAAACAATAGTAGTGCGAGTAGCCTTTCGAGGTGCAATGTCTTCCGACTTGATCAATCAAGTACGATGCCAGGATCGTCTTGCCACTGCCAGGGAGGCCATGAATCCACAAGAAACGCCTACACCCAAAGGGAGGAATGGCAGATGGGCGGCCTTGAAGCCAATCGCTCCACCACAGAGACTTCACCATCCAATCGCATGTGTTGTCTTCTTGCAAGCTGAACTTCTCATTCTGCAGAGTTTCGGGATCAGTGTCCTTGGGGAAGCTAGGCTCGAGCCAAGACAGTATCTCTTGTTGTTCACGGACTGAGTATTGGGTCAGATAAGGTTATGCTATCAACCAACGAACTGAAGGGTGCTCACCGGTACACTGTTGCTTGATTGCTTCGTTGATCGCCCTGGTTTCTTGCCTCAACTCGCCAAGGTTGATTCTGTAATGAAATGAAAGTAAGCTAAAAGTGCAAGTGCCCAGATGTACAATATCGACAAAACGAAACATAAACTTACGAGTTGCTCGTCTCCAAAGCCAACTGAATTGCCTGTCGTTGGAGTTCCAAACGTTGCAAAAGATCATTCGCCTTGTCCTTGGCGGTAGGTGGCCATGTAGCTCGCTTCCATAGATCCTGGAAAGAAACGCCCGGCTGCTGTTGCGGCCTCGGGGCTTTGTCGAGGAGTTTTCCCAAAAGGCCCAGGCACTCATTTGCTTCTCCCAGGACATCCTTGGACTGCAGCACTGCCTTCGCATTGCCCTGAAGTTCACCTTGTTCTTCAAGAAGGTGCAAGCTTTCCAACTGGAGTTGCCAGGTGCTCACTTGGCCTTGGATCCGGTTGATGATATCTGGGCAATGACGAATATCACGAACGTACTCTGCCACTGATCTCAAAACTTTCACAGTCTGCTCCACCACCGTCAAGATGGTGAGTGGATCGACAGCCATGGTGAGCAGAAAGGACAGGTGCGATGAGAAGTGAAGTACCAGGACGGTGAAAAAGTGATGAAAGATGGACGAGAGATGAGAGGAGAGCTGACTTGGCCAAATAGCAGGAGAGTGAGCCATGGCACCCTGATACTTAAGTAGACAGATGCGGTCCCTCTCATTCTGGCCAGACGTCTCTGATAGCAACAAGGATACTGAATTCAAACGGAATTCGACACAGCGAAATCCCTGACCCAAAACCTGCTCGGACGCACGTCTCAGGCAACTCAAAAGCCAGGTACTGTTTACCAAGCTCGTTCTTTGACCGGCTACAAACAGAATATACTAGGCAGGCATTACGTCTCCATACGCAACCTCATCACGCAGATACCTTCCAAGGGAAGAACCAAGCAACGACTGGAACTGTCTGCAGGCGTCCCAAACATGGCCTGACATACTGGTCGTATCCATCCAAACGTCTGCAAAAACCTGCAGTTCAGGCGTTCAGACGTTCGGGTTCCTGCTTCGTCTACCACCCGCTCGTATATGTGAGTTCAAAGACAGATGCAGAAGTCCGGGCATCATCAACTTGACTACAGCATGGATGGAAACAAACGCAGCAAGGCAAGGATCACGGTGAAGGAAAAGGTGATCTTGACGCTCCTTAATCTTCGTTTGCAGGAAACCCGTAGAAACCCTTCGTCCAATCCTACTGTTGACAGAAGATGGCGTGATTGTGAGGGAAGCATATTGGGAGGCATATTGGGAGGGAAGTTGCGTTCCTGTTGTCTCAGATCTGGCAGACCGCGCGTGGTCCGGAGGAGGAACTTTTCAACCCGTCGACGTTGCCCAGCTTCGATGGATGAAAACATGAAAACCGAAGTAAAGGAAAAGAAGAAAAAGAAAGCAAACCGGCCAAAAGGGAAGCACGTAATTATACTGTCTGCATGAGGTCGCACTTTTTACGAAATTGACTTTCCTAACGGAAGGCAGTTCTCTGGTGAATTGGAAAGAATTGCTCGAGGTCTTTGGAGACCCGACATCGACACTGTAGACGCTGAAATACTGGAGTTTCTATCATGCTGCATACAATTGACAGGGGCATCAGGATTTGGCGTTCTTGTATCAGAGAGACTCCAGCGCCATCCGACTCTGCTGCTGGCTGGAATCCACCTGCCCAGCAGCACACCTTGTTCTGTTGTTTTGAGAAAGCCTTTCAGCTGATTAAAGTTACTGATAACCCTAAATATCCAATCTTTGCAGTACTGCAAGATCGGTCTCCGCATGCATAACAGCATCCAATGTACAGTAGTAGTGTTCGGCACGGTAGGTGTGATTACGGTGGAGATATGAGAGAAAACCCCGGGGCGCCCGGGGCCCCGAGGGGACACCAAAGCTGACCTCGGGAACTTCAGCCGTCACTCCATCCGCTGCACACCTGGGACTCAATAGAGGCATATTATTTCCCTAGTACCTACTTAAATAAGTACACACAACCAAGAACGGATGCTTGAGTGCAACGTGGGGGCCGGGGGCGGCAAGACCAAGTCGCCCTGCATACGTCCTGTAACATTGCACATCAAGAGAAATAAATAGACTCTCGTCAACGCTGGGGGCTATCTAGAACCTGTGATACTTACATACGGCACATACCTAGGTAGTCAGTCATTCGGAACAAACTGGCTGAGCATGCTAGGTGCCACACCGTAGGGACAAGGAGATCTCGGAGGACTACCGATACATATCTTTGCGATTTCATAATTAAACAAGCAAAATTTGGTCTCACCGTAAACTGCGGTATCCTCTAAGACGCTACTCCGTGAGGACTACTCAAGTCTATATGGATAGGTAGGTAGTGGGTTTCCAGCGGCAACCTTGGAATGAGCAAGAGCTGATTGAAAATCTTGTACTTTATGTCGTATCATATCTACAGGCTGCATTTCAGCCCATTCCTTATACAGCATACTGATACAGTGTTTGGCCTTAACTTGATCACAGTATCTTGTTTATAACCCTGCAGTTCCAATGCAAATCGCCCATGAATAGATCACTTAAATATAGCAATGCAACCACATGCATTCAGCTCAGAGCCGAAGATCATTCCGTGTAGCTGTACTCTGAGTTATCAACTCCCGTGTCTGCTTGAGCAGATATTTACCGCATATTCTCGAGCGGGAGCACAGCTTTATTTATCATATATGAAAGGGCTCCCTCGAGAGAAGCCCTTCCATGCTTTGCTAGGTACACCACCACAGCAGAGCCAGACTACGCTTTTACCACGAGTCCTTTGCTTGACTAATTTTTATTTACAACTTCTACGAGCTGTTTCGTGAGACTTGAACAGCAACTGAGACAATGGATGAATCCAAGATGGGACCAGCAGTCAACAATCATCATCCACCCTCATCCCCCGGTGGAACGCTGCACGATCTCGCCTCCTCGGTGCCATTGCAACCGCAGGCTTCACTCAATCAAGGAGCCATAAGCTACGGACCAGAGGATACCGAGACAAGCCAAGGCAATTTCCTCCCAGAGGAGAACGAGGACGAATCCCACAGACCTAAAGCCCAAGGTCGTGTCTGCTCAGCCAGCTCTTCTCAATTTCCAATTTCCAAGACTACCACAGCGGTGTCATCTATCAAGTCGAATTCCTCAGGGTCTCCACATCTAGGTTGCAAGTTGACGCAAGTTATCCCGACCACTAGAGAATCCCTAGAGCAGCAGCCTACTCTGAATGCCGCCACAGCTGAGACCCAATCGACGACAATGCCGCGCAAGGCTGCAGATGTCAGGCAAACGTATACCGCTGGCCAATACAGGCCAATGTCCTTCAAGGAATCCATTGGTCTGAGCGGGCTCATCAGCCTCGTCGGAGGCTCGCTTGGCATCTTGGGGATATTCGGCTTCATCGCCTTTCTCTGGTTTGGGTACGGGCCCGCCCCCGAGGCAGCAGAAGCCACATGGGTCTGGCGCCAGCTCGCAATCCACGACTGGATGTCCCGCGCAGTCACCCTGGCTGCGCTTGCCCTCGGCTTTATCGTCAGCATGCAGGTCGCCCTCTGCACGTCCATGATCGCAGCACTGCTGTTGGAGCGGTGCTCTGTCCGGCGTCTAGACGCGGCGCGCATTTCGATCATGCGCGGTACAGAATCTAGTGCGCTCAAGCTTGCACAGCTTGTCTTGTTTTCCAGGAGATGGGCCGTCTTCTCCCATATCGAGACCTGGCTGGTGCTCTTCTTGGGCTTAGGGGGCCTGGCACTCCAATTCACTTCCACAGCTCTTTTGTCCGACCTGAGGCCGTACACCATGGCCGGAGATGTCAATGCGTCACATGTCGAAAGTCTTTTCTCTTACCCGGGAAAGAACTTCTCCCTCGTGCAGGGTGGCCTCACAGTCAGCCAACCCACTTATTCAGTATTTGGCGAGGTTGCTACTGGGTATCATACCAGCCCAGACTCTTATGGGTTCAGCGATACCGGCCTGAAACAGAGGGGACTTCTTCCACTGGTTGGCACCCCGAACCGAACGTCAGTCCGCCAGTATTCGGGGAATGCCATGGTCTTGAGCTCGAGAGTAGCTTGCATGCGACCTAAACTCCTTCGTAGCCAGTACAGCACCAAGTACGAAGGGGACTTCGGGATATTGAACGGAATCTTACAATACAGCCAAGCTTTGCATGAGGCGCATCCAGAGGCCGATATTTCTTGTCCCTCCTCCGAGGACTGCGAGCAGATGCCCTTCGAATGCACAATCCCAGCAGCAAATATGTAAGTGGAGCAGTGTTCCAAACACGTTGTTGCCCGGCTTCGAGGCCCCAGCAGTTTATTGTTCTCCAATTTCACACAAGCAAGAACTAACAGGTAGACGACTTCAAAGGAATGACACATGGGCAAGTATGGCGTGTGCTGCTGGTGGCATTGGGTCTGCAGGCTTTAGAGGCCCATACTCGCCAAGCTGGGACCCTGCCGATGACCCTTGGTCAGCAAACGCATCGGTCTGGCTCGTGGCATCCACGAACCTGCATTCTCGACACTGGAGCTCCCTGGACGTGGAAGGGGCCCTGCCTTCTGGTCAACCACTGGACAACACCGAATGGCTAACCTATGAAATGCTCCCGGGCCTTTTTATCAATATTTCAATGTGTTTCACGGCATTCAACATGGAGCACCGTGAGGTCCAGATGATTTCTTCGGGGAGCACGCGAGAGCCGTCAGCCCACTGGTCCCTGGTGTATGATGCCGCCAACACGAACGACATACAACTTTACATCGGTGCGGACAGCGAACGCCAGGAAGTTTCCGAGCGGGGTATCCTCGAACTTCAGTTCCCAGACGGCGATAACAGCACAGCAGCCGGCTCGCCGCCCCCATTGCAAGACCTCCTCGACCTCCCCCAGGACGAGATAATGCCCGGCGACCTGACTGCCAGCTCCGTGCTGCTGGCCATGGAGTACGAGTTCAGCGGGGGCGACACGCCTAACACTACCTTCATCCTGTGCCATTGGTGCACGACAGATGGCACCCCGGTGCATCCCGAGTATGCACAGCTCTTCGCGGGAGTCCTCGCCTCGTCCCCAGGCGGCGGGCGTGCTGCAGATGCGTTGAGCGCGTTCTTGAACATCGGCGGCTTCAGTGTATACAACCAGTTCCTGCTCAACTCGATGTACGTTTCAGAAAATGTGTCAATGGCCACAACCTTCACGGTCGTAACTCCCGGACCATGTACCACAGCGGGCATGTGCGCTGGTTTCATCTCCGTCGCGACTCTTCTGGCAGTGTATCTAGCACTCATTGGGGTCCTTGTGGCGATATTTGTCAGAAACGTGCGATACTCGAGGTGTGGAGAGGTTTGGAATACCGTCTCACAGCTCATGAGCTTTGAGGAGCTGGGCCAAATACTGGACCTGGGGAACGATGCTGGGGACAAGTCTGTCGCCAAGGCTGCGCAGAAGGTCGAAGCGAGCCGAGATGTACTTGTCAAGCTGGATAGGAACAGTCAGAGTGGTAAAATAGGTATTGTGAGGTGTGGAGGTACACAGAATAAGGAAATCCCTAAGTAAAAGTTCCATATTGGTTTACATTGTGGTATTGGAAATCTGAATAATAGGAGGTTCGTGCCCGCGTGTTGATCAAGCCTATCGAGCGCTTCTCCAATTTAGTACAGTTCAATTATGCTAAATATGATATTCTTCTTCCTTGGGAGATGCAGGAGTTCCTCTAAGCAATTAGATTAAGACTAAGATCAGCGCAGGTTTACGGATGACTGCAACCTGTCCTCCCTAGATGATTTCGTCTCAGTGTGACCAAAGCTATGGCGAAACACAATGGAGCTGCAGAGAACACTCATCGCGAACACTTGCTCTTGTGGAACGGCGAGCTCCGACTATGCACTCCTTAACTGCTTCCACTCCTTGAATCTGCGCCCAAAAGGCACCTCTGTCTCATTCCTCTCGATGCCGTCCAAGGCACTCCCAATCTCAACCATTCCGTCACCCAGGTCCACTAGGGGAACCATCGACGGCCGCCCATGGGCACACTGGAAGGGGAACACACACCGGACCAGTCTGTCCAGGAGGTTCGTGCACTGGTCTAGAGTCAAGGGGTCGTTGAACATGACCGCGCTCCGACAGGACCTGGAGTTGATCAGCTCCACGATACCCTGTGGGCACCCATGGAACAGGGAAACCCAGGCGGGCCCGTCTTTCTCTCCTTCTTCAGCCGTGACAGCCCTGGGTCTTGGTTGTTGGGCAAGTCCAGTTTCGTCATGTAGTCTCCAAGCCTCCCTCCGAACGAGCTCCGCCAGAAGTCGAGGCTCTGACCTGCACCTCTCAGTGATGGCGGGAGGAAGGCTTCGCACGATGACTTTGGCCTTGGTCCGGCCCATCTTCTTGTACCTAGTTTTATCCACCGCGCCTTCACCAGAGACGCTGGGCTCAACGTCGTAGCAAATACCCCAATGAGAAAAGTATTTCTGAAAGCGATGCAAAACGCTCTTGTCTTGGCTAGAAACCTCGAACTGCACAGGGTTGGGTAGAAGCTCACTGACTGCCTTCCACATATTCTTGCCTTCGTTGCCGACCGTTGGTTCGAAGTAGTCCTTCATCAGTCCTTCCACGCGGCATCGCTCATCTGCGGCGTGTTGATCAATCAAGACTAAGAATGAAGACCTAGGGTCTTTCCCGTCTCCCGCCACCTTGTCAAAGGGCACCTTCGCAAGAATGAACTTTCTGTCCACCTGAGCAATTAGCACCGCATTTTCAAGCGCGTCTTTCGACAATCGGACCTGCAGTCCCATTGCGGTTGTTTCATGGTGTGATCCCACGTTGAGAGCTGGAAGACTGTGGTTGCATTTGTGGCCTGCTGGCCCAGGGTCAGCGCCCAGTATATCTGGCACGTCAGGAAGTTTTGGTATGGGCCTTTCTGTCAATTCGAACACAGGATTCTTCCACTTGTTGACGAGGTCTCCTAGCCATGGTGTTTTCTCCTCCTTGCCCCCACCACTGTTACCATCAGTTCTGCATGCTTGCCTTGCCTCGTCCGCAGCTCTTCTATCTAGTGTTAGCGGCTTTGGTGGCAACGCAAAGCCAGTACGAGAATTGATAACGGAGACCATTTGGGTTACAGGGTTGATCCATTCGAATGTTTCATCCTCTGGTGTTCGTTGTAGCGGCTGTTGCCATGATTGATATGACTGCGGCGTTGATGGGTCTGTAGTTTCCGCCTGTTGAGTTGTGCTCGAGATTGCTTTAGGATCAATATCCTCGAACGGCTTCCGTGTCAGCTTGCCATTCGCGTCATATAAAGGAGGTAGGGCAGGCTCTGTCGTGACAGGTCTCGACGGCTTGGTATTCCCAAGAACAGGTGTAGCATTTCGGTTTCGGCAGGTAGATGTCCAAGAGGTGGATTGCACTCGAGAAGGCGGCTGCGCAGACTCTTTGAATGTCGGCAATGTATGTCCTGACTTGATCCTCGACCAAGCGGCAAACGGGGACTCCGATCTGCTGTCTGGGGATCTGCTTTCTGGGCTGCCAAGTCGCGGCGTGTTGCGGGCAGCCTCTTCGGCTTGAGTGAGCCTAGAGCTCTTGTCAGACCCCGGTCTGGTGATGACAGTGTTAGCGAAGACCGCGTCGACCTCCCCGGAAGACTTATTTTCGTCTCGATGACGGCGAGATCTAGACTTGGCAGACAAGACGACCTTTCTTGGTCGACAGAGATTGTTCTTCAAGAATTGATAGAACATGGCTTTCAGGAGATCTGTAATCAAGCCCAGGTTCGGTTGTCGGTCGTCGAGGATATCATCCACTCCCAGAGGCCGCTGGGTGGCTGTTTCAGAAGCTGGAGAGACTTTCAGGAAGAACATGGGCCATCTGTCAACGCCCTTCCTGGTCTTCAACTCCCTACGTACAAAATTGTCCATCTTGACCTCTTTTGTATCTTTTTCCGAATCCCCCTCATCTTCAATGGCACCAAAGCTGGAATCGGCGAAGACTCTATTCACCTCTTCGTACAAAACGTTACTCCGGAACTCGTTTGAGAGCAGCTCAATTCCAAAGGCAATGAATTGAACGCGTTTCGTCGCAACAGGCTCACGACATACATAGCCACTAACGGATAGCGCAGGAGACGATGCCCCAATCGAGACCCAATCACTGGTACCAGGGCTGTCACATAGTGAAGCTTGGTGAAGAAGTCGGCAACTGTCGACAAGCCAGGAAACCGAAGCTGTCCTCAAAACCAAGTTTTGCCGCGTAGATGACTCGCGAATCGACAGAGACACTGCACTAGGCCAGGCGATGAGCAGGGCAACCAGATCCAGGATCAGTTGATCCCAGTCCCTACTGAAGGACAATTTCTCCGCTTGGAGGGCTCGATGCTTGACCCGCACTGGCATGGAGCCGAAAAGGTCCCTTGCCGTAGCCCTCGTTCCATGGTTGAAAGTGAGAAGACGCTGCTCGGGAAGGCAAGGTGTGTGGCGCGTCAGGACTCTGGAGTTATGAATACTCATCGAGTTGTGAGAGTGGTAGTCTCGGTGATGCGATGTGATTGTGAAAAGTGACAATGAGGCAACTGAAGCCAAGAACACGCCATGCTTCCCGTGGACATCTGGATGAGGCGGGTGCTTCGACGTATCTTCCTCTCACCATTAGCAGCTTGAGCTGAATCACAGATGGCCAATATTCAACATACAATGAAGTTGGCCCAGCCCCCCGGTGTCCTTGAACTCTGAAGGCGGTATGCCGACCCCATTATCTTCTATGGAGCAGTTTCCACGAGAGTAGTCCACCGTCAGGTTGATCTTGGTGGCCTCAGCGTCAAGGGCGTTCTTGACGAGCCCACAGATGACATTGTTCAGGGAGGTGATGGCAACAGAGGACTTGATCTGGGCCACGACATCCCTGGGGAGTGGCTTGATGGACATGACCGACTGGACATTTCGGGAATGTATTTAGTTACGGGACACAGCAAGGAGAAAGCAAACGCAAAAGATGTGAAGTTTGATGTGGACATTTGCTGACAACAGTTGAGTGGAATCACTGTATGTCAATTATGTTATGTAAGCAGCTTTCGAGGTACTTGAGTAAGTACCTACCTGGGCGATACGTGCCTAGGTACCCACGTTCGTACCGTTTGTATGATGTCATGGGCCACTAGCCAATGACACAGCCAATCGGGGACATCCGAAGTTGGCAAGAGGTCTCCAGGGCCCCATTCGAATGTCTCCTTGGGCCTGCATTCAATTTGTGGGCGGTTCTTCAGCCCAGCCCAGCCAGCCAGCCCAGCCCAGCCTGCATCAGGCACTGCCTCCCCCCCGTACTCCATACCAACAGCCCGCCCTAGAGCCCTGAACTGGGATGCCCAGACTGCCCAGACTGCCTGACGACCTTGCAAAAGCCAGAACAAACCTAGGCGTATCAATCTATCTCAGGCCCATCCTGCCCATCCTGCCAGCCTGCCCATCTGTCTGCTCATCTGCTCATCTGACCATCTCGGGGAAAGTCGAAGAGAAGATCACCTTTTGGCTGCTGCTTCGCCCGGAATTCCCATTTCCCCCGACCTTCAATTCCAGTTCCAATTTCAATTCCAAATCCAAATTCAAAATCCATTTTATCTTCCCACCTGCCACACAATCCGGCAGCTTCGCACGCCTCGACAATCACCTTACCACCTTGCCCACTTGCCCATCCCAACCGACCTACCGACTCGACTGAATTGACCCTGGAGATACACAAACACTCACGTTTCAACAAACCACTCGAACCGCTCTTCACTCCTACAGTCAGATACTACCATTTCCTCACCCGTCCCGGATCACACGATGGCCATGGCGCCCACAGATCGTCGGAAACCCTTTACCAATTGGGTCAAGAAACTGAACCAGAAGATGAAGCGTGCCAAGGGCGTGAACAACCCCTACCCACAGTCTGGACATGTCAGTTCCAAGCATCCACAAAACGGTCACGGTCAGCGCGAGGCGCAATCCATAGATTACCCGCAGTCGACAACCACCGATCCACGTCCTCGAACCGTCGTGCACTCCGCCGAGGAGCTCAACAGGCAGTCGATGCTGTCCACCACCAGCGGCAGGCCATCAGCCGAAGTCGACGGCCGCCCACCTACTCACGCCCCGTCTTACGGAGGAACCTCCTTTGCCGGCACCAACATAACAGCTACCGACCCTCGTAGACCCGACAGCACCTTCTCGTCGCCAGCCCCGTCAGCCCGGTCCGTCGCGACCACCCTCTCAACGATCCAATCGCAAATGGCCAATGGCGTGTTGAACGGTCAGCCCACTACCAACAATAACAACAACAATACCAACAACAATACTGCTGCTCAACCCACGTCACGGCCACAGCAACAACAACACCCAGCCGTTCAGTATACACAGCCCGAAGCCCTCACGACCGCGATGCCCTCCAGCGACGGCGACCGACACAGGCGGAGCGCATACCGGCCAGCAACGTACAGCGCCATCATCGCAAACAACCTCCTGACCGACAACATCTCCATCCTGACGCTCGCGTCGTCCACCCAGCGCCGTAGGCGGCGGTCATGGGATACGGACTACGACCACGCGTCGGTACGGGCGCTGCCGCCGTCGCAGTTTGGCGGCAGCCGGGAGTCGCTGCCCCTGTCGGTCCTGAGCGCCAACCTGGACGGGCAGCCGACGAGTCCGGGCCTGACGACGGCGAGGTCCATCGCGGAGCGGTCGGTCAGTGGCCTGGCACCCGGGCATGGCCGGGCCGACAGCCTTAGTGGCAGCATTGGGGGCGGGGCGATGCCCGTTGCTACTGAATCATAGGGACGGTTCTATAGGGCTGCCACGAGCATGGATGCTGTGATAGTTGGGACAAAGCTATGAGCCAGGAGCGTACGTACGATTTTAGACATATCAGACGTTGTGGAACAAGGCATTGGGAGGGAGGGATGTGGACGTGACTGACTGACTACACAGCCCGGTCGGTATGATAGTGATCGAAGGAGTTCTTTGCGTGTTTTGCTCTTTTATTCTTTGAAAGGATTGTCATTAAAAATTGATGATGAACTTATGGATTGGACGGAATCGATACCCAGTACTCTTTTAGGAAGAAATGCAAATTCTTGTTTTCTTTGGTTTAATCTGCTCCTCAAGACTCAAAACTCAAGACTCAAAAAGGCTCTCCAGTGCAACCGTTATGGAGACACCAAAATCCCCCGTTGACGACTTTCAATGCGAACGAACCTTGAATGATGCATGCGACCACTTACGCATTCAATTGCGCGCGCATATGCCCATGTGTTTGCAATGCGGGGTCCCACGACACATGACAGCTGCATCGCCAGCCAATTCGACGTCGACCCGCAGATCCGACTCCTCTTCGTATTGATCTCCATTGGCGATAGTAATCGATGACTATCGTGTGAACCTTCAACTGTCTGGACACCAAAACCCCGCAACTTTCAGCTCACAACGGCCTATACTCAGTATCAGCCATCGATAACCCTGCTTCATTATCCCAATCAATATATACAGTTCACCAATTACTTGCTTAGATTCCTACTTTAAGTCTAAGTCTCTCATCTGTGAAACGTCTCACTCAGTACTACTTACTCTTTAGTGCCTCATTCATTCCCCCAATGTCTTCCCACCCAGCACCAGGCAAGGTCCGTCTGGCCACAAGCTCCCCCTCCACACAACAGACTACAAAGGCCACCCTAGCCCAGCTGCGCCAGATCGCCCAGCGTGCCTCTCGGGAACACCATGCGGACATCCTCCTGCTCCCCGAGGCCTACCTGGGCGGGTACCCGCGCGGCACGGCCTTCGGGTGTGTGATTGGCAACCGGAGTGCCGAGGGGCGGGACGAGTTCCTGCGGTATTTCGAGCAGGCTGTCGACCTGGGCGATGTCGTCGGCGAGGGTGCCGGTGGGGGTGATGACTGGGTGCGTCGCCGGCTGGGAGGGGACGGGTCCGTCGATGGGGAGGGCGAGGCCAGGCGGGGCGACGGGACCCGGGAGGAACTTGAGAATATCGCCGCCGAGACGGGCGTGTTCCTGGTCGTCGGGTGTATCGAGAAGGCTGGTGGGAGTCTCTACTGTGCTGCTGTCTATGTGTGTCCTAAGAAGGGCATGATTGGGAAACGGAGAAAGGTCATGCCCGTACGTATTCTTCTCTTCCTTCTTCTTACGTAGCACCCCGTCACTTCCCTCCCCTCTGAAGAAATAGCTGACTCTCTCCCCTCCCTCTCGATGTTTCTACAGACCGCAACCGAGCGCCTAGTATGGGCCCAAGGCTCGCCCAAGACCCTCCAAGCAGTCAGCACCACCATCCGCGGCACGCGGGTCAACATGGCGGCAGCCATCTGTTGGGAGAGCTACATGCCCCTGCTCAGACAGGCCCTGTACGCACAGAACATCAACCTGTACCTCGCGCCCACGGCTGATGCGAGGGATGCGTGGTTATCGTTGATGCGCACGGTTGGTATCGAAGGACGGTGTTTCGTGGTTAGTTCAAACATGTGTGTGCGTGAGAAGGACGAGGAGAATATGGAAGTGAACGGCGGCTCGGCCATCGTGGATGGTGACGCGCAGCCGTATGAGCAGGACGGATCCCGCGCGAGGAGAAGCTCGTGTGTCACTAAAGAAGGATTCGAGATTGCCCTGCCGTCGCACGGCGCCAGCAGCGGTGGTACGAGGCAGAAGCCGCAACGCACTGGCGGGAAGTTTGTCTGCCGTGGAGGATCATGTATCACGGATCCCTTCGGGGAAGTCCTGGCTGGCCCACAATGGGAAGATGACACGGGGATCGCCACTGCGGATGTGGATTTCAAGGACTGCATCAGGGGACGGTTGGACTTTGACGTAGGCGGGAGCTATTCGAGGTAAGTGTTTGCTTCTGATCGCCGACAACCATGGGACTCGGGCTGACGATCCACAGGAGTGATTCTTTCAAGTTCTCTGTCGAAGGACTAACCTTGATGCCCTTGCCGTATTGATGGGGCAGTCCCTAATGTTATGATTCCCCAGCGCAGGAGTCTAGTCTCTATAATGCATCCGCCAGATCGGCTATGTCCATGTCCTTCACTCGCTCCCAACTTGCGTATAATTCACGTGGGAACCATTCGGTCAGCTTACCTCCTGGCCGACCTGGCTCTGCGGGTAGATCCTCCCCCTCGCTCCCTGCCAGCATAATACCCAGTGCCGTACCACACAGCCAAGCCCATACCATGCCTTCACCACAAAAATACGCTGAGATCCATTCACCCGGCTCCACCGTCCCCATGTCACCTTCTTCCTTCTTGCTCTTTACCTTTCTGGAGGTGATCCTCGGGTCCAGTCGTCCTACAAGTGGCATCAAGTCCGGACTGAAGCCAATAACTCCGGACCACGCCTTCATCAACCTCATTCCTTCACCACTGACATTATACCCCGGGTCGAAGATGGCAGGCATGACACCTTGAATATGCATGAGCGTCAGGGCGTCCACTTTGCTGTCATCATATATACCAATCATATCCATCCCCTGCTTCGGCCCCTGGAAGAAGCCACCACCGACCATCAACTCTCCAGTCGGTCGTTGTGTGATGTAGTCAAAGCCCTGTCCGTAAATCACAGACCAAGAGCGACCACCGTCTTTCTCTGGGAAGTATCCGCCTGCCCGCTGGGCCGTCATGTGGCATAGCCCTGAGGTTGCCTTGCCCCGGAGTCCTGGGACGAGCTGTGATGCGAACGCGTTCGTGGCGTGGACGACGTGGCGGGTTAGTATCCGTCCTCGGTTGGTGACAACAGAGTAGGGAAAAGAAGCGTCGTCTTCCAGTTTTGATGTAGCATCTTGGTGGTCAACGACTTCGACCCGCTCCACATCAGTGCTTGTTTCAATACAGAGTACTTCAGGGTACTCATCCAGCAGCTTCTTCCACAACGCCGTAACAAATCGGTACGGAAATATCGCGCCAGCAGGATAAGACACCGCGCCAACGACCCGCTCATTGACCTTATACCTCTCTCTCGCCTGCTCACCCGAGTACCCAGTCATCTGGAAACCTTCAGGCGCATACGGCAAGAACTCCTCCATCATCATCTTCATCCCCTCATCAGTAGCCCCATCAACAGCAAAATCAACAGTCTCAACCCTCCGGCACTCGGAGACCTCCTCTATACCCTCCTCCCTAGCCACATCAAGAAGTGCACCAAGATGACGGAACTGAAAGGCACAAACCGCCGCAGCCCGTTCCGGCGCCATACCTTTCTTCCCAACCATCGTGTGGAACACCTCATGAAGACTCGCCTTGATATGCCCACCGTTCCGCCCCGTCGCGCCGGAGCACAGCTGTCGCGCCTCGAGGACGACGAGCCGCTTCCCGTCGAGCTGCTCGCCCTTCCTCTTCCACTCGCGCAGCACCGTCCGCGCGACGGCCACGCCCGTGATGCCCGAGCCGATGATCACGATGTCGGCGGCCGCGGGCAGGCCACCTCCTGGTGAGCGGGTGTCGACCAGCTCCGGGTAGGGTGGGTCATCCTGCCAGTATGAGCTGGTGGGGTTGGGGACGGGGAGGCCGGGGAGGGAGTTGGCTTGGGATAGGACTTTGGACCAGTCGTTGTAGAGGGTGTAGAGGATGGAGATGGCGGTTTTAATGGTCTTGAAGAGGGTCAGAAAGGGTCTTAGGAGGTCCATTTTGGTTTATGATACAATTTACGAATTATATAGAGATGGCTATTGACAGGTCTAAGACAGCAGCTCGAATATCAGGTATGTCTTACCTTCACCTGAGTATTAATAAATACTTATATCAGTGAGTTACAGGGTTAGGGTAAGTTCAGAACCCACCTAAGTATTTAAGTACCATCGTATGCAATGCTCGAATATCAAAGTTGCCCACTGTAAACCTTTTTACTGTTGTTGCACAGTCTGCCATTTTTACCAAGTTTATGGAGAGGTTACACAATAACGTATGCATCGTATGTTGAAGAAGGAATTCAACCTGACTTATAAACTCCGACCCGGCCCCAGACACGAACCCCGGCCCCGTTCTCTGATCAGCTCCACGGATACTCCGCGGATGCTCCGACTAATGGCCCACCATGCGGCTCCTTCTCCTGAGATGAGAAAATATCATGCCCTGAGGCTCGGGGAAGAACTTACAGCTGCATGTTAAGGGCTGGCTGGGGCTGGGTTTCAGATGAGGGCGCAGCTCGGCAATATCAAACCGAGTGGTTGCATAGGAAATCCTATCCGCAGCGGCCGGGATCAAGTAACCTCCTTCTCCGTTCCGTGGTGTGAGGCTTACTGCCTATGCCTCACAGTATTATGGCGTATATAAATCCACCATTCCCTTCACAGCTCTTTCTATTTCCCTTGGGTCTTTTTACTATCTTCCATACTCTAAGTACGTTTCGCTCGCATCTCCAATAATTCCTAGACCCCCCTTATCAACCATGACATTCCCAAGGGTAGCCATTATAGGCGCCGGCCCCGTGGGAACTACCCTCGCCCGCCTACTTCTCCTCCAGACCCCTTCTACCTCAGTCACCATCTTCGAGGGTGAAGCCTCCCCGAATTACCGTACCCAGGGCGGCACATTGGACCTACACACCGCGACAGGTCTCGCCGCACTCAAGGAGGCGGGACTCTGGGACGAGTTTCTGAAGCATGCTCGCTATGACGGCGAGTCTCTGCTTATGACAGACAAGAACCTGAAGGCATTCATGCAGGTGAAGCCGAGTTCATCGCCAGAGGAGAAGAGCTACTTCGGCGGTCAACGACCCGAGATCGACCGCGCCGCCCTACGACAGCTGCTCGTCGAGAGCCTACCATCCGAGATGATCCAATGGGGCCACCGGCTCAAGGAGGTACGCCCCGGCCCGGATCCCAAGAGCAACGAGCTCGTCTTCACTCTTCCCGACGGCAGCACGACCACCAAATCCGGGTTCGACCTCATCGTCGGCGCAGACGGCGCATGGAGCAAAGTCCGCAGCGTACTCACGGAAATCAAACCAAAATTCGCAGGCATCGGCCACCAGTCATTCGAGATCCCCGACGCGGCCAACACCGCGCCCGAGGTCTACCGCACCGTCAACCGGGGCAGCGTCTTCAGCCACGCGGACGGGCTCAAGACGAGCATACAGCAGATGGGCGACGGGAGCCTGCTCGTCGCGGTGAGCTTCCGGACGGACGACGGGGACTGGTTCCATAACTGCCCCTACGACGCCTTTGACCTAGAAGAGGCCAAGGGGGCCGCGCTGGCGCGCCTGGACGGCTGGCACCCGGTCATCAGGGAGGCCGTCAGCAAGGCGCGGGGGCGCACCGTGCCCAGGAGTTTCTACATGCTGCCCGTGGGCGTCCGCTTCGAGCACCGGGCGGGTTTTACCCTTGTCGGGGACGCGGCGCACCTCATGACGCCGTTTGCGGGCGAGGGCGTGAATGTCGGCATGGAGGACGCGAGGAGGCTGGCGAGGGCCGTCGTGGCTGCGGGGGGCGGGGAGGATCCGGTGGTGAGGTTGGATGGGGAGGTCGCGGCGTTCGAGGGGGACATGTTCACGCGGGCTGGGGAGTTTGCCGAACTCACTGAGTCCTTGATGAAGACTTGGTTCTTTACTGAGGACTGCCCGAGGTCTGTGTATCCGAGTGCAATGGCGACGCATGCGAGTTTCCATGCGCCGAGGCCCTTGAAGTCCCTTGTGAGTGGACTGGTTTATGGCTTTTTTACAATCAGGAATTTGGTCATGTGAGAGGCCTCAATTTTAAATACTGTAAGGATTCTCTTGAATGGTGTATAAGGGGCACGCAATGGCATAGGCAGTGGCGAGGCGAGGCGTTGGGGTTTAGGTATATAGAATTGAATTGAATTCCCTGTTCTTCTCACCACCCCGTCAATACTATAAAGTAATTATTATCTACCTTGCTTTGTACACGCCCCCAGAGAAAGACGTCTTGCATGCAAGGCATTGTTGGAAGAAATCCCGGGGGTACCTAGGTATTGAAGAGATATCGATGCTATGTCCATGTACAAGAATGTAAACTGCGGCCCCAACCTTCAAAATGCTATTTGAGGTCTAGACTACGATTTCTTTACCAACCACCAAAACCACCGCTGGGTGGGCCCTGGCCCTGTCCAGGAGGACCCCAGGCGCTCCAGTCTCCAGTCGGGGCAGCCGCAGCCGCGGCAGACGAGGCCGAGCTGGCAGGAGCCACGACGGCAGCTGACGTCTGGGCAACTGAAGAGGCAACGGCAGAGGGGGTAGACGAGACGGCAGCGACAACGGCAGAGCTGGAGCTGGAGCTGGAGTCGGAATCGGAAGAGCTCTCCATGGCAGGAACAGTGATCTTCTCGATGACCCACTGATGGAAAGGAAAGCATTAGTCAATAATTCACCCCCTGCGCAGGATATAGGTTGAGGAAAGTACTCACAGTCTTGCCACCGTCATTGGTAGTCATGTCCGTAGTGATCGCGCCATACTCCGTGTACATGTTGTTGCCGTACGACTCATCAGCGGACTCCAAGACAATTGTCGAGTTCACATAGTACTGAGGCTCGATAGTACCAGTGGGCTGAACGCCATTGTTATCCTGGAGCTCAACGGCCGTGTTCCACAGAGTCATGGGGCCAGACTTCTTCTGGTATGTAGACAGGAGGACACCGGTAACGGCGTCCGTCATGGTCTGCTCCCAGGTGTATGTCGACTTGTCGATGAGCGTGTAGTTGAAGACGATGCCGTTCTCATAGTTGACGTCGGCCGTCCTCTTGTCTCCCACAAACTGCACCGTGGCACCGGAGTCGTCCTCGCCGTACACCTCCGAGGTGATGCACCACGTGGTGTCGGCGTTGGAGCCGGAACACTCGCTCTGGCCCGGAGGGTAGGAGCCAATGATGCTCTGGACCAGATCACCAGTGTCGGCGCCGATGCCGATCCAGGCGAACATGAACCCCTGTTGGTCCTGGGGCATCTTGCCGGGGTAGATGGTGCTCGTGGTGCTGATGATCTCGGATGTGGTCGCATAGAGGCCAGCGATGGGGCCCCATGAGACATCACGCTTGCCGAATTGAGTGGTAGCTCTCGCCGTCGAGACCGACAGCACAAGGCCGGCGAGGTGGGACCGGGTGAAGTACATGATGACAGGGAAGGAAGATAGTGGGTAAGAAGCGAATGTGTAAGGCTGGTTGAGCCGATATGGAATGTTTATTTTCTGGTAGCGAGCGGGAAACAAAGGACCTGCCTCAAGTGGAAGTGAAAAAGTTATGCTTGTCGTAAATACATGTTTCACTGCCTCTCTTGGGGATAAATGCCTTTATATGTCCGTTGTGATATGTTATTTCCCCTGTCCCAATCCGGGACCCCTGTATGATTTGAAGCGTGCTGGAAACCCTTTCATTTACTATGCACGATGGGCCCTTGTCTGGTGGGGCCATGGACCGTTAGCCATGAGCCTTGCATCTGCCATCTTCAGCAAAAGATACTCACTTTTAACTCCCGAGGTTCATATTTGAACGATTGACTCCATCACGAGGTCGTGTGCAAGCATTGCCTTGCAGGCCATTTGACTCGGTGGTACCGAGATTGATGATCTTGATTGAGCCCAGGTGCCTTGTAGCCAACTGAGCGCGATTTGGACATATAACTCACCCGGATAATCCACTTGTCCTCGACGGGGAAAAGCATCAACTCGTCGTAAAGAGGACGACGTTTTCACTCGAAGATATCACACAGCTGCAGTGTGTGTGCATGTAACAACCCCCCTTGCACATACATGCAAGCAAGACGGTCTGGATGGATGGCCGATCGCATGCTGTGACTTGAAAGTAATGATCCAAAACTCAACTTCATTCGACGTCGGTTTGGTGCTCCGTCTTCCGGATTCCACTAATCAGGCGGCAGCTCGCGGGCAGCGACATATAGTGAGACGCTTGCGAGAGAAGAGTGGCATTGGAGCACTGAGGGAGGGTCAGCCTGGAGGATCAGTAGTCAGTCTCTTGAACTCGCCGTCTCATATGAGATTTTCCGAAAATAAGGATAATCGTACAATAGCCTGCTTGAGATCTCCATCACATCAACAAGAACGGACCAGATGTAAATCGTAACGAATGGGAGACGGTAGTTGACGTGAAGTCAGGGATCATGTTGATCTCCCGCTGATTGAAGATCGAGATAGTTATGTGACCATGGCGACCCTGGCGGCATAGTAGTCTAATACAGATCCGTACACTGTCAAGACGGCCAGAATTGCCCAAGGGCATCCTGGATCTGACAGCAAATGGCAATGAAGAGTGCTAAAAAGAGAAGGGGGGAGAATTCAACCATGCTCAAAGTGGTTGAACTCGAACTGTAACCGGAAAAGAGCAGGAGGAACAGAAAATGGCTACTATGACCAGTCAGCCAGTTCTGCCAGTCTCTACAAGTACCTATTTTGACAGCAGCATCTTGAGGCCGAGACAAGATCTCATCTCCCCGCTTGACATGTAAGACAGGAGGGGAACAAGCTGGCATAGAATAGAAGTTGGAGTTGTAATCTTAAATCAGTCTTGAATGTAAGGAATGGGAGGGGGTATCTACTATATAGATCGGTCTCATCTTCCCATCATCAGGCCAAGTTCCAATTCGACAAAGCACTGAACTGAACTGAACTGACTAACTGACTGACTGAAGAGAGCATTGAAAGGTGGAGGGGTCAACTGTGGAGGAAGGGACGTGCAGATACAGTGTGTAGAGCACAGAGAAAGGGAACCGTCAAACTGTGTTAGTGAAGGCTTGCCCCACTCTAAAGCTGGAGCTCAGGTCAAGTGGTGCTGGTGGTGCTGGACATCTGGAGTACAGACATTGGATCCGTAGTACCTACCTAGGATCCTAGGTATGCACAAGTATACTGTGAGGGCGGCGCCTTCCCCAAAAAGGCCTGCCACTTCTCTTTAGTAGGTCTAGCTCATCTGATTAGAGCCACATTATTGGTCCAATTCATCCGTCCACTGGTCCCTCACCCTGGCAGTCTGGGAGAGCTCGAGGCCCTTCCAGGGCTGTCAACCCCAGTGCCTGACCACGCAGCTCGTCAATAGCCTCCACCTCCACTGTTTTGTCTCCCCTTCCATCATCACCACCACCATCCATCGGGTCTATGAGAAACAGTAGACTCTTTACGGTCTCTTTCTCTCTCTTTTCTCTCTCTCTCTCTCTCCCATCCCACCCCGTCTCATCCCATAATCCCGTCCTCTTTCTCCTGCTCTGGTTCCTTCGTCCAAGAGGAGACGAAAGAAACAACAATTAGGGAGCCAAGTTAGTTGGAGTGTTGACCGTTCCAGGTTCCGTTCTCTTCTTTCCCCTCCCTCGACTTTTTGCGACTACGTCCAGTCCACGCCCACGCCCACGCCTACATCCACGACCACACTCGCCCGTTCCTGTCTGTGTTCGTGTGCATCATCCACAAGCAACAAACCAAACCCAAGTGCGACAAGTCCCGACTTCCTTTCCACCCCGCTTTGCGCACATACATACGATTGCGATTGTTGGATTCGACCCGCACCACTGTATCTCGCCGTCCTTCGAAGTTGTCGACATCCTGCCCTCGACCTCTTCGAACGACATCGAACACGAAAAATATCCCCACCTCTTCACAGTTCGTGAAGAACGACGACGATCACCCCATCTTTGTCTTTCCAAACCGCATAAGTTGTGACGACAGCAGCTGTATGCACCACCACCATAATAAGTTGGGTATCTGGAGTACAAGCTGTTAGGCGCGAGACCGCTTTCGTTGGCAAAAAGTACCGTTGTGTCACCTCGACTACTTTTGCGAACATTGGGAAGCTCCTGGCAACAGCACCCAGAGCATTGAGAGAACAGCGCACAGCCTTTTGGACGCCATTCTATTTGGTTCTGTTGTGGTAGCGAATTTCGGAATCGGTGAGGGTTGCGCACCACCGAAACGGTCCATTTAATTGAGCCACTGAAGGCCTTCATCGCATTGCACCGCATTCGCAACGCACCGCACCGCAACTTGAGTCTCCCAGACTACCTATCCATCACCCCCAAATCCTCCATCTTTCCCCCCCAAAACCATAATCCGGGCCACACCGTCCACAGGCCACACCACCACTACGGAGTACTGTACTCTGGCAGCCATCCACTCACGCCACTCCATTTGCGCCCTTCTTCTTAACCAACCACCGCTCAATCGAGCTTAGCCCTGCAAGTCGTTCCGACAGGGTTCAACTAGACACGACGACCGCGCAGTGTGGAATCGTGGAATTGTAATGGACGAAAAAGGGTCGACGTCGACGACAACTTCATCCAACTCACCTGTCATCCCCCCTTCCATTCCACAGTCTGGTGTCCCCGACTCCAAGGGACCTACCACTGCTATAATCGGTACACGGCCATTGTACAGCAGCAAACTCGGCAGTACAAAAGCAAAAGCTCCCGAGAGCAGTTCCTCCAGTCCGACCACTAGGTGAGACACGACAACCTGCCCTGCCCTGGCCCCCCCATCTTTTTTCACTTCTACCCTTTTTTTTTATCGTATTCCTCTTTCTCGCTTCCCACAACAAAGGCCAGAGATCGCGTACCTTGTCTTCTTTCAATTCCATTTCGTGATTTCTCTTGCTATCGCCGTCGTTGGACGCATGTGCTGCACCCGGGGTCTTCGGCGACGACTAATCCCTTCCCGTTGACCGTTCCATCATCGACCCTGCTTGGCGCCCCGTACTGACAGGTTCCAAAAGACAGTCTCCGGTGCCTCAGCAAAGGGCCTGGACTACAGCCAATCCCAAGATCACGGGTCAGTCGAATAGTCCCCAGCAACGCAGCAGCTTCAATTCGCCGGCGAACAAGCCAGCCTTGAGCAGCTTCTTTGATCGCGTCAAAGAGGTAAGTTCCTATTCCTCCATCGCGTCCAGCCAGCATACTCCTTGCGCCCTGGCTTCTTTGCCTTGCGCCGACCCACATGGTCCCACTCTCTTCTAGCTGTGCTGTCACACTTCAGCGTTCGCTTCAATTCCACCATGACTTCACACCACATTGTTTCTCCTTTTCCAGCCACAATAGGCAATTGGATCCCAAACCTGCACCCCGTGGCCCCCTTGTAGGATCGGATGCTCACAGACTCCATTGACAGGGACAACGCATCCAAATCACTGTCGATACCGGCGCCGAGTTCGAGGGCATTTATGCCAACAATACAGCCAACTCGCCCAGCTGCCAGTTGAGGATGGTTCAGCAGAAGAAGTCCGGCTCTGCTGACGCAATGAATGGTTCCAACAAGAGATCCCAGCCCACCATGTCTTTCGCCCGGAGTAGCATTACGGACGCTCGCGTTCTCGGTGGAAACCAGAACAATCGCAATGGTAAACCCGTTTTCACACGTCCGCTTGTCCACAGTCCATTCGCTGATGTTCCCCAAGGCAACAGAGCAAGCTTCCAGACAGACAGCAGCATCTCAGGCAGCCGATTCGGCGAGCAGCGTGAGCTCAAGCGATGGCAG
Organism: Cytospora schulzeri; assembly: GCA_003795315.1. Taxonomy (NCBI): domain Eukaryota; kingdom Fungi; phylum Ascomycota; class Sordariomycetes; order Diaporthales; family Cytosporaceae; genus Cytospora; species Cytospora schulzeri. The sequence continues at coordinate 259,062 of LKEA01000030.1, read as the reverse complement.
CCCGACGCCCCAGAAGACGTCGATGGGAGCTTGGAGAAGTCCTCAGACAACAGGCCATGGGACCAATTCGCTGTCAACGAGGAAAAGTTTGGACTGAAGACAGACTACGATGAAAACATCTACACAACCGCGATTGATCGGAGTGCACCAAGCTACAAGGCCAGAATGGCCAATGCTGACCGACTGGCTCGCCAGATCGAGCGCAGTGCCCCAGCCTCATCCCATGTCGCTGAGGAGCGTGTCATGGATTACATTGGGGGAGCCGACGGTGGTCTGGATGAAGAGGACAAGTATGTCTTACCGGTCTCTTTCTCTTGGGCTCTTCCGCTAACAATTCCACAGATACAGCGGTGTCAAGCGACAGGACTTCCCACCCCTTAGCGGCCAGAATCCGAACAAGTATACGCCGCCAGCAAGACGCGCGCCTGCTGCGCACGCAACTGTGAAGGGAGCGCCAGTCGATCCTGCGATCATCTCGGCCCAGTTGAGAGCGCAGCCAAACAAACAGCCCACACCCAAGCCCGACGAAGTCAAGGGCGTTCCCTCTAGTTCATCCAAGAGCCCTGCCCCTGGGAACAATGAGCCAAAGGCTGCAGCAGAGCCAAAGGTGGAGGCTGGCAAGGAGGAAGCCAAGCCAGTGGAGAGTACAGACAAGAGCTCGTCTGACTCTAAGCCAGCTGAGAAGTTAACTCCGGCTCTGCGACCTGCTGCTGCTGCGGCTGGACGCACGGTTTCGCCAGCAACAAAGGAGAACACCAAGCCAACATCTACCACAATAGAGCAGAATGTTCTGCTGTCTTTCAAGAACTTTGCTTCCAAGGAACGCCAGGTCGCAGAGAAGGCTCGCAGCAGCAAGGCGAAAGCAGACAAGGAGGTGAAGCTGATCGAGCTGAAGAAATTCGCCGACAGCTTCAAGTTGGGCACTCCCGTTCCTAGTGACCTGATCGGCATCATTGCCAAAGACCCGAAGAAGCAACAGGAGATCCAGGCCAAGGCGATGAAAAACGCCGAGGAACTGCGACGCACCAAGGATGAGCAAAAGGTTGCGGCGACTGTGGCCAAAGAGAAGGAGACCGTGACGGCCAAACTTGGTCAATCCAAGCCATCTACAGAGCAGTCCACCACGTCGGCAACCTCGGGCCCCTCCACGGCCACTACCAGTGGTCCCTCGCGTGCTGGCACCACGCCACAACACGCTAATGCTGCCGGAGGAAACCACAACCGCCATCCTGGTAACAGACAGTCCTACGCTCCAGGATATCAGCAGCAATTCCGCGGTGATCGCTCAGGTGGCCAGAACATGCCTCGTCACGGCCAGCAGCCTGGCCATTTGTCACAGCGTCTCCGCAGTGCTGAACAGCAGAGGATGTCGCAGCCGCCACCTCACCACATGCCGCCAGATCTGCGTATGCCGCCGACCGGTCCGGCGAACGCGATGGGCCCGGCTTTTGCCGCCCGTCACGGCGGCATCCCGCCTAACCATATGGGTCCTGGTCCGAGACTGAACCCGAACACGCAGGAGTTCAGGCCAAATGCGCAGCCCTTCTATCCTACTGGTCCTAGTGCGGCCTCAAGCCCGCGTTCAGCCTTGAACAACGTCGAAAGCCAAGGCACATCCACACCGGTCAATGTTCCTGTGATCAAGCGCAAGGTTAAGTCGGTTGATGTCAAGAAGTGCTTCATCCTGAGCCATGTGCAGTCGATTCAGTCTCCTCAGCCAGGCATGCGCGCTTGGGAGGAGAACGGGGGGCTGCGCCCTGCCTTTGACACTATGCCTACGTGGAAGTCAGTTCGGGTGGAAGACAAACAGGATAAGATGAGTTACAAGCAGCTGTTCGAACGACCGCCACCGTACTCTGGTGCGATGGCAACCCCGAACACTGCTCCGGTGGTTCCTCACATGCCGCATCAGCACCAACTCCCCTTCCACCTACAGCAGGGAGCTCACAACGTTGGACCTCGGCAGTCCCCACACATGCCGCCTATGCAGATGCACGCCGGTCAGCCGGGTCATGTTCCTCATATGCCGTTCAATAACGGGGATGATGCAACCAGGATGATGCACTCGACTTCGGCACAGTCATATGCATCTCCCCGACCCGGGCAGGTCCCAATGGCATACCCCAACGCCATGAACTCGCCAGCTCACATGCAGTACTCGCAGCCCATCATGCCCGGATACATGGGCCCCGGGGCTCCGCAGATGACGCCGCAGATGCGCAACTTCCCACAGAACCCACAATACATGCCACAGCAACACGGTCAGATGGGAGGACCCATGATGATGGGACCACAATACATGGCCGCACCTTCACCCCTCATGCAAGGAGCTCCCCAGATGCAGATGTATCCTGGTGCCCACCCACAATTTGTACCCCCTGGACCGGTCCCTCCACAGGCGATGCCCGGACCTAATGGATATCCGAGCCCGGGAAGGCCAGCTGCACCCATGATGGCCCATCAAGGATCCCAACAAGGCCAGAACATGTACGGTATGAGCCCTGGCACAATGCCTCAATTCCAGCAGCCCGTATTTGCGCCGCAGCAGCCTGGCCAAAGTAAGTTCAACAACAATAGCAACAACAGACGATACAGCTCCTCGGGACGTCAGTACTAACGGCGTTTCGAAGTGGGCAACTTGAGAGTACATGGCAATCCTGGACCACAACAGCTCGGCACTAGCCCTCAACAGATGCATCACTATGGGCCTCCGCAGCACCGAGGCAACGGCTATGGTGGCAAGAACTTTCAGGGCCCGCATCAAGGACCATCAGCGAACCACGCCGGCCCCGCAGGTCCCCAAACCAGAACGACTGAGTCTCAGGAGGAATCCAAATGAGTTACTGGTACTTCATTTTGATGTTGCCTGATTGACGTCGCTCTGGAATGCGCTTGGGGACCACTATAGCATTGTTTCAAGGTTCCACATAGGTGCCTGGCCATATCGTCCCCCAGCGTTCTCGACTTCAGGATTTTATGAAAGACCATGGCGGAGGTTTTGCAATTTTCATTATCTACTCTCCGCCCACAGCGTATTCGACGGTCTCCAGCGACGACGATATTGCAATGGACTCGGCGATTTGGGCCATGCTACCACGTCCTGCGCTGTTTGATGATTGCCCTTCCTCACCACCTCCGTGTCATGAGAACGTGGCAGCCTGCTTCCGGCTTGACCACTCGGTCGATTGCACGTCGACGCCATGTCGTATTGCCAGCCAGCGCATTGGGTTGATGTGGGTTGGCAGTGGAGGTAAACCATGCTTAAACCACCGCGTTCGAGCATGTATATGATAGGAGGGGGGAAATGCCGAACAGTCTATTGGTTCTCGATGGCCAGGACAAAATATGGCGGAAGCATTACAGGATACTATTTCCAAGTATCAGTTCTTGCTGGGTGGCTGAGGCTTCGGCGACGGGCGGTCGGGCATGTTGGCGGCGACCACCCCACGAGACAAGGCATTTACGTGGCCATAGAGATGACCGGCCTGCACAGTCGCCCAAGCTGTGAAGGCCTCGGGGAACGGTGTTTATGATGTCGCCGAAGACATGCTGAGATATTGAGGTAGCGAGGGTAGATGAATTCATTATGATGGTGTTGAACATGAAGCCTCGTGTTCGTATTGGTACATGTCCAAGCGTGCAGGCCTGGGGCCAAGTTCGGCTGCCTTTATACGATGCTCGGACCTGGAACATGGGGACAGTGTGTAAGTGTCTCGGTTGATATGGTGGTATTGGAGGTAGTATGTGAAGTCCCTGGTTCAAGTGCTAGTTGTCGTCTTCAGTCCTCACTCCTTGGTCTTTACTAGGGTAACCCAATTGCGGCGGGTCAGCGACATGGGAGGATTAGACGGGTGATGGATGATGGGATCCATGTCAGCCCTGCCCAGACTCACCAAGCCTCCACACAACCAACCTTAATTGACTTTATTACAAGGATCTAGTGCTGTGGTAGTGTAGTTTCTGCCTCGTCTGGTTGCATGCTTGGACCTGCATAAGTCAGGCACAGTCCGATGCTCATTGGATAAAGGGTATGTGGATCTCCTGCCTCTATTCTTCATCAAGTAACCAACCTGCTAACACTACCCAGGCTGTATGATCTCAGAGTCGATCGATCGGCTTATTGCCGGTGGGGCTCGGACGGCGCATTGTCCGTTCGTATATCGAACGGTGCCAGGTCTGTCTGTCCGTCAACCTGTTGCTCGCTACAAAATAGAGTCTGAGGAATGCCATGGCTCCTAACAGCAACGGTTACTTACACCCTACACCTGGACCTCCCTCCCCCCCCCCTCATGAATGTGTAAGTACCCCTCCCTCAAGCGCCTATGTGTAGCATATACGGTAGCAAGAGTATGGCTTCCTGGCTGGCATATGTCTTGCTGGCTTACTTGCATATACTGATGGGGCATTGTCATAGCAGGACGGAAATGCCTTTGCGACGGCCGAGTGTTGGTACGTTTTTGGTATATTGGTGTTCTAGCCAAGGACGTGTGCCTGTCTGTTCACATACCCGACAATGTGAACAGACCTGGAAATTCCATCATAGGTCGTTGCTGCTACACACTCTCCTTCAGTTAGTCTCTTCTCACTTTCTCGACGAGTGTCCTCAGATCTCCGTTCTCTGCCCATCTCGTCTTCTCCTCGTCCGTTCTCTTTCTTGTTGGAAAAGGATGAAGTAATTATGAAATGAGAGAGAAGGCATCACTAAATCATAGAAAGGCCGGTTGAGTGCTATTCCGAGCACATTCACAGCCCGTCTCATAGTTTCTTCAGTAAGGGACTCGTACTTCATCTTCCTCTTCCATCAAGTGTCACACTGTCTTCTCTTCATTCGTTTCAATCGTCTGTGTATTTTAGTATTGGATCGGCCTAGTGCCATCCGAATTCTACTCACAGACCTTGTCGTACCTAGGTACTTTCGCTCTCAGCGGAAATCAGGTATCCTCATTTAAAGGCCGTAGGACCCAGGAACAACGGAAGCCTCGTTCCCCGACTGAACAAGTCTTTTTTACCTTATTCTTGTTTTGTCCTTGGGGTTTCGGCCTGTCCCTTCTCTCCCCATAAAACATATCGTCACCTGTCAGGCTGGTCATTGTACGTATCCAGGCGACATCACCCTGATAAGTCGCGGACTTTTTCATACGACATTCAACTCAGACACGAAACCATAATACTGGTGTCAACAAAACAAAGAGAATGCAGAAAACCACCGTCCTCCTTGCGGCCCTCGCGGCGACCGCCACAGCACACATGGAGATGAAGTTCCCGCCACCCTTTAACAGCAAATACAACCCCTACAATGACTGGTCCAACATCGACTACTCCATGACCAGCCCCCTCCTCCAGGACGGCTCCAACTACCCCTGCAAGGGCTACCACTCCCTCCTCGGCACCCCGGCCGGCCGCCCCACCACCTCCTTCGAGGTCGGCTCCGCGGCCAGCATCAACGTCGTCGGCGGCGCCATCCACGGCGGCGGGTCCTGCCAGGTCTCGCTCTCCACCGACGGCGCCCGCACCTTCACCGTCCTCAAGAGCATCATCGGGAACTGCCCCGCCGGGTTCGACGGGGACATCGGCTTCACCGTGCCGGCCGACGCCCCCGCGGGGGAGGCCGTGCTCGCCTGGTCGTGGCATAACCGCATCGGGAACCGCGAGATGTACATGAATTGTGCCGCCGTTACCCTGACGCGCGGTGGTGGTGTCCGTCCAGAGCAGGTCGGGGGCGCGGCGCAGGGTGTGTCGTACTGGTCTCAGCCTAGGATCTTTGTCGCCAATGTGGCGAATGGGTGTAGTGTGGCCGAGGGCGGAGACGTGGTGTACCCTGATCCGGGCATGGACGTTGTTCACCAGAGCACGAACCCGATTGAACCGGCTGGGGAGTGTGGCTCGTCGTCGCCGCCGTCGTCTCCACCTCCATCTTTGCCTCCACCCTCTAGTAAGGGTGGCAAGGGTGGTGACAAGGGGCGCAAGACCGGTAAGACCCGTAAGGGTCACAAGGGACGACAAGGGCGTAAGGGCCACAAAGGCCGCAAGGGGAACAAGAATAGTCCCAACCCAGCCGCCGTCGCCGCTCCCCAACGCCCTGCCGCCGCCGCTACCACCACCACCACCACCCTGGCCAAAGCCAATACGGGACCCCCACGCTCCGGATCGGGTCCGGAACAGCGCCCGGAACAACGCCCGGAACAGTTACACCCCGGACCCGTGTCCTCTGCCCCCTCCGGTGCCAACTGGGCCCCCGGCTCGTCCTGCGCCGACGAGGGGCTCTGGGACTGCCTCCCGGGCGGGGTCTCGTGGCAGCGCTGCGCCTCGGGGCAGTGGTCCGTCGTGATGCCGATGCCTGCTGGTACTGTCTGTGCCCCCGGCTTGACTAACAATCTGGTGCTGATAGCCGCCCGTTGAGTTTGAGCCACGTGCACGGCCGCGACGGGATGTATCGAGGAAGAAGGAGGGCGGGCGGCCGGTCGCTCCTTGATGTTGCTGTGCTGTACTAGTTCCAGGGGGGCTTGAGGTCGGGTATGGGGAAGTATATTCGGGAATAGGGATGGAATTGATTCTCGTCTTCGGCCTCCCATGTGGGCTGTTGCTGTTGCCCTTTTGGGTCAATGCCCAGGTGAACGAAATCGAAGAGGAACGAAAAAGGGGACACCACGTCTCATCTCAAGAAGTCCTCTTCGTGATATACTACTTTATACGTAGGCATAGTACACTTGTGTTCACAATCAAATTCCATGTCTTGACCCATACACTAGAAGTCCACCCATATCATAGATACTCTGGCTGACTTTCCATGTTTGTTTCTTGATGTTTTTCTCTAGGAGTTTCTTATGAATATGATATATTGGTGTATGGAGCTAGTCAAGACCTAAGTACGCAAGCTAGTTTAGTATCAGTAGGTATCCCTTGATATAAGTGTGAGGATTCCATAACAAATCAGAAATCAGTATACAGCTTGAGTCACATTTTGTCCATTAGTTGTGAAGGTATTCTCATAAATTGTTCAAAAGTAAATTCAAGGCTATATAACTATGTATTCTCTGGGATACCCTAACCCTATATTCAATTAATGGTTGTCTTCTGATAAAAGGTGCTGCGCCGCTCAACACACCTCCTCCCTCGCCACCTGTAAAACCAAGAGCAACATCAATACATACCAATACATCATGTCCGACACCAAAGGCACAATTCTTCTAACAGGCGCGAACGGGGGACTCGGGAGCGCCATCGTGTCCCACATTGTATCAAGTCCAGAATTCGCAGCCTACCACGGCATCTACACGGCACGCAACGCCACGTCTGCGCCCAGTCTCGATGCTGCCCTCAGCCCAGGAACCCAATCACCACCGCCGCCGCCGCCGCATTCCTTTGACAAGGTGTCACTCGACCTGTCAAGGCTCAGTGACGTGCGCAAGGTGGCCGCCGACATCAATTCGCGCGTCGCAGCTCGCACGATTCCTCCGATCCGCGCCATAGTGCTCAACGCGGGCATCGAGGAGTTTGCGACGCAGACCTGGACCGAGGACGGGCTGGACATGACCTTTGCTACCAACTACCTTGGTCATTGGCTCCTGACTTTGTTGCTCCTGAAGAGCATGGACCGGGAGAGGGGGAGGATCATCTGGATTACCAGCTGGTCTCATTAGTATGATCCATCCTAATCTCACTTTCACTTCTTCCCGTAACTCTTCATGTGACGCATCTCTCAAGCTAATAATTTCCCTCCTGACAGCCCTCAAGACCGGCATAATGCATATAATGCAGCATACGTGGGCAAGTATCACAACAGGGATATCATTTCCGATGATCTTGAGCCTATTGCTAGAGGCACCTGGAGCCCCAGCAAGGATGACTCGACACGTTGGGCAGCCGGGTACCGACGTTATGGCGCCTCTAAGTTGTGCGGAGTGACGATGATGTAGGTCGTCTTCTTGGTACTGCCAGTGTTTTACCAGCTCCCAGATGGTATCCTTCTTCTATGACTGTATTCCATTTCTTCACTTATGTTATGTTATCAGCCAGCTGACTAGATACTTCTTCTGGGGGTAACAGCCATGAGCTTCAGCGCCGCCTCGACCGAGACCCCCTGCTCGGTCAGATGTCAGTCCTCGCCCTCGATCCTGGTGCCATGCCCACCGGCATTGTCCGCCTGAGCGACTCTTGGTTCCTCCGGGTCGTCATGTTCGGCATCATGCTACCCGCCATGGCAGCCATCTGGGCTTGGTTCTCACCCAACGGCTCATTCCGCACGATGGGCAAGTCGGCCCGCGACGTTGTCGCCGCCGCGTTTGCATGTGGCCCACCGCCGCTTTGTGAGCAGCCAAAGGGAGTGTTCCTTGACGGATCGGAACCTGGTGAGTATAACCCAGAGGCCAGGGACCCTGTGAAAGGAGATGTAGTGTGGAGAGGCAGTGTGCGGTATGCCAAGTTGGAGGAAGGTGATACAATTCTTGAGAACTGGGAGTGATCTATCTCAACTTAACCTGAGGGGCTCCTGTCCTGGTCCAGATCCCCTTTTCGTCTTTACTCTCGGAGATCCCTTTTCATTTCCTTTCTGGGAAACATTCCAGTAACATATCCTTGACAATGACATTGTCTGGCGCCATGATAATATGGGATGTTGTAGCCGAATCCATCACAGATTTCAGCATCTCGCTCACCATTTAGGAAGGGGATTCTGACTGGGCTACAAGCCTTATGTCCGTGGGTTTGGAATGATCTATCAAGGAGAGTTCGTCTATCATGAACAACAGCAGCAGCCCCTATGTGTCTCAACGCGGTGCCCGAATCCTCGTCACACTCAAGCATACCTGGGGATACATACACAACAGACCCTTACATCTAGATAGAGTAAGCATCTCTACTAATTAACGGTGTCCCATAGGGGTCTTAAGGTTAAAGCTCCTTCAAAGCGTATTTGATCTTCTGGTATCTTTTTCGAGTTCACGCCTACCCTTCCCTTTCCTACCTCTTCCTCCTTACCCATAGTATAAGTCTATAACTTCAAAGTACTTCGTCATAAAAAGTTATATAACCAGAGCCTGAAGTATAGCTATGAGGCAGTTACATAGTATATTAATGCTGGTTCAACATATTATGTAACAGGGGCTTTTATAAGCCCTTCTAAGAATATACAAGAGCTACAAACTAGCACCCCTTCCTTTCGCGTATAGCTAATATACTACTTATAAGCTGCTTCTGCGCAGCTGCCTAATAAGACTACCTTATTTACTTGTCAATCTATAATTCGCATATCTAATAGTTTTATTCCCAGATCAGTTCCGTTTCCCAGGTGGAGACTCCGTGTAGTCCACTTCGCCCCACAATTGCACCAACTGCATTTGAGTGTTTGCCTTGAACTCCCCTCCCGTTCAAGCTTTGCTTGGTTTAATTTTATTTTATCCCGCTGTAGCATCCTTACCACAGGGTGTGCAGTCATATATCCTGGAGTTGGGCTTTGTTAGTTTTGTTGCCCGCACCTTGACAACCCATAAACACGTCTCATCTATGCCGTAATGTGGCCTTCTTCATACCCCGAGTGCTAACCGGCTCAGGTCGATGGGAAGACCTATGACTATGTAATCGTTGGAGGTTAGAGGATGGATATCGCCGCATCCCACAAAGAAAAGAACAGTTGGTAAGCTAACATTTCTGTCTCAGGTGGCACAGCCGGTTGCGTGCTTGCATCGCGGTTATCCGAGGATCCCAACGTTACGGTCCTCGTCCTCGAGAAGGGCGGCGTCAAGGACAACATGGTGTCGCGCATGCCGCTGCTGAGCCAGAACCTGTTCATGGGCGACACCCTTCAGGTACAGAGCGCCCGCTGGTCAGAGCCTATCCCCGAGGCAAACGGCAGGAAGACGCGACCCTGGACGGCTGAGGGGATGGGTGGTGCGACACGCATCAATGCCATGCTGTTGACACGTGGCTGCCGCGGGGACTACGCCGCGTGGTCTGACGAGTTGGGTCTCGGCGATTGGGACTGGGAGCACGTCGAGCCCTACCTTCGGGCAATCGAGAACGCAGTTGCGCACCCGGATTCGAAGGCAAGGGGTCATGAAGGTGAGCGTCCTGCACGTCCATGGAGCATCGATATGAGGACCAGGGATTTCTGCAAGGGACTAACACTCATCACGCTGGCAAGGACCCATCGAGGTGCGGCAGCATTCCTTACCGTTCAAATGGGGCCCATATCTCGAGAAGGCCGCTCAGAAGGTCGGCCTGTCGATTGGAAAAGACTGCAATGACCCGGCGGCGCCAGCCATGGGGTTCTTTTACCTAGATGCGGCCATTGACAAATGAGGCAAGAGGATATCCGCGTTCAATGCCTTCCTGGGCAAGGAATAGGCTCGCCAAAGGATTGGTGGCCTTACGGTTTGTATTTTGCCTCTTCCAGCCGTGTCGAGGGCGCGCGATATGACCGTAATGAATTAGTACTTACTTATTTATGTCTGTCACAGGTACCGGTGCCATTGCCACTCGTTTGGAGATGGATACTGAGTCCGGCATCGTCAGTGGTGTACGCATCCGCTCATCCCAAAAGTTGGCAAATACTCAAGCTTCTTCCACCAAGGACTTTCTCGTCAAGGCCAGGCGCGAAGTCATTATTTGCTCCGGTGCGATCTGCACACCCCAACTCCTGCTACTGAGTGGCATCGGGCCCAAAATTCAGAATCCACAGAAACAGGACGATGATCTGAAGAACATCGCCGTTTTCAAGGAGCTGCCAGCGGTGGGCGCCAGGCAGGCCGACCATTACAGCTTTCCTATCATGCTCGAGTTGCCGAAGAAGGAGACTTTCCACGTGCTTGAGTCTCTATGGGGTCTTTGGTACATCTTGCTCTGGGTCATTTTCGGCACCCGCTTGATGGGCGTTACCTCGACTCCAAGCGCCATCTATGTCCGCACCAATGCGATTGACACCGAGACCATGACTGTCCAGGCACACGAAGAAGACGGGACCGACAACCTGGACGCCTCGCAGCCACGCAACGTCCCAGACACAGAGATCATGGTCATCCCCGTCAACGGCCTGGAGCGACACGTCCCAGGACGCTCACTCTTCAGCCTGTACCCCCACCCTGATCGATCCAGCCACGTGCAACAGGGCGGGTCGAGCTGGCCAGTACAGACCCCCTGGCCAACCCTCGCATAACGCACCCGCTGCTTGGTGATGAGCGAGACCTGGCCGCCGCGAGGGTGGCCGTGCGGTTCACGATGCGGCTGGCCGAGGAGTTCCAGAATTCGGGATACCCGTATCCGGCCCCCTTCGCCTTCGCGCCGGGGAACAAGCCGGGACTCCTCCGCGAGTGGGAGAAGTCCGGGGGGGAGGGGGAGGGGGAGGAGGAGGAGGAGGTCATTGGCACTGCGGCCAACCCAGTACCGGACATCGCTCCTCCTCCCCCTGCGTTGCCAAACGCCGGGGCGGGCGTGCACGAGGACGCGGGGGAAGAAGTTGCGAGGAGCTCGGATCACGAGGAGGGGAACAGCAAGACTTGGAAGAACGTGACGGATGGTGAGATTGACGACTACATCAGGAGGGTTTCCCACACAAGCCTGCATTTCTCGTGCACTTGTCCCATGTCCAACAACGACGAGAAGTCGGGCGTCGTGGACCAGAGGCTTCGAGTGTACGGGTTCAAGCATCTGCGTTTTGCTGATGCGAGTATGTTTCCTCGGGTTCCCAGTGGCCATACTATGGCCCCGGTCATGATGGTTGCAGAGAGGTGTGCCCACTTCGTGAAGGAGGAGTGGAAGGACAGATGCCCAGAGTGATAAGCTTGTGAATATTGCCTTCCTTACTTAGATGGTTATGCATCGCTAGAGTCTAGAGATAGAACACGGATTTTGCAGTACTCACACTACAAGTAGAATAATTTATATCTTCATAAGTATTAGAGGTGGACCCGCATGGAGTATTGCATATTGAAGTCCCTCGGTGGTTTCAGATTCCCAAGTCATTGTTCATCATGTCAAGTAAAATGGTCAAGCAACTGGGTTGGACGGACAGTTTGATGGCTTGGTGGCTGCAGCCCATCGAATACGGATCAAAAGCAATCATGAGCCAGTGTCTTGTTAACATACTGTACACGAGCCAGTATTGTTAAAAGACTAATGCTCGTCAGGTAGAAGACGCCCATATGTACGTAGTACAGCAAGGTGATGCGGCAGCAGAAGGGAAGGTTATAAAAACACATGATCCAAACACCCAATCGGCGATTGTGATGGCAGGCCTCGACGTCGGCGGCGAGGATATTCAATAGTGATAGTGTAAGTAACATTGACCACATAGACTTCGAAGAACTGGCAGCGGCACACTTCCCAACGAGGTTGAAGATAGAAAGTCACCCATATTATAAACAACAGCATTTTCAAAACATTTCAGGGGCGTGAGCCCTTCCTTCAATATTCAGCACAAAAAAAAGTAAAAAATAGAACCACAACTCCATTTTGTCTGTTTTTACCTTCCTGCCTCCCTCCACCCCTTTACTTCCATCCATCCTGCCTATCCTTCTTCCTCCCCCCTTCAACACCCTCCTCCCCCCCCACCAACAAACCTCCAGCAGCCACGCACAAAGACACCAACCCGAGAAGCGAGACACCCACACCATGCGTAATAACGTACATACATACACTTAAAGGAGAAACACAATCGCCATCCCATGTTATCTCATCTGTTTCTGCTGCTTCCACCACCAACCTAATTTCTCCTTGCCACTCGTCTAGCTCTTCAGGCGTTTATATCCCCTCCTCGACCTACTCTCTCACACACACACACACAGACACACACACGCAGCCTGGTTCACACGGCTACTCACTCACAGCAAGTATCCTCACACCAAACAGCCCCAATATCAAAAACACACCATAATAACATTCCCCTCATTCACTCCCACATCCACCGGCAAATCTCACATCATCCCCTAGTACCTCCTATCCCCCGGCCCAGGGGGATACGCCTCATGAGGTCTCAACTGCCGACGCAGCGGGTCCGCCCTCGGGTCCACCCTAGGATCCCCCACCGGCGACGGCCCTGGCCCGCCCCTCAGCTCCCCGCGGAACTCAGCCCCGAACTCGGGCCGCAGCTCCACGGCAGGGTGGCCACCGCGCGCCCTCGGGTCCATTGATGGCGGAGGCGGCGCGTACTCGTCGCCCCGTAGGCCCGGCCCGGGACGCATGCCCTCCCTCATGGCACGTAGGTCCTCGGCCGCCCGCATCTCCCTCTCGCGCATCTGGCTCTCCCGGATCTGGCTCTCGCGGATCTGGCTCTCGCGGATCTCCCTTTCCCGCATCTGGTGGCCCTCCCGTATCTGGTTCTCGCGCATTTGGTTCTCGCGCATTTGGTTCTCCCGCATTTGGTTCTCGCGCATCTGGCTCTCGCGCATCTGGCTATCGCGTATGATCAGCTGCTCATACGCCACCTGCTGCGATGACGGCGCCGGCGTGAAGCTCCTGGACGGCGGCATATCGCGCGGGCCCGGCGTGGCGTAACGCGGATACACCGGGGTCTGTGGCTGTGGTGGCCCTGGTGGTGGGCCGCCGATGACTTCTCGTGGTGCCGGGGAGGCGATATACACGCGGCCTGACATGGACCCCGAATGAGAGTGCTGGTGGTGAGGGTGGCCCATGATGCGCGGGTCGCGAGGGTCGACGGACATGCGTGGATCGCCTGACATTCTGGGGTCAGCAGTAGGTCGTTGAGGTTCGAGCATGGCCGTGTAGCGCTGCTCCTCGCGCGGGTCTCGTGGGGGAACGCTCTCCCGCAGGCTACCGCGCATGGCATAGGGATCATCCCTCGGGTCTCTTCCGACGCTCTCCCGGAGACTCATCTGAGGCGGAGGCGCAGACCACGATGGCTGAGCTGTCTCTCTGACCTGCTGCAGCTTGCTTGGTGCACCATGCTGAGAACCCCAGGGTGATTGCGCAGGTAGAGGTGCCTGGGACGCCTTTGGTGGTGGCCAGGAAGTTTCCTGTTGAAGCTTCATCGCACTCGGTGGCTGACCTTGGGGCGCTGGCCATGCGGTCTCTCGACTTGGTGGGACCGATTCTCTCATATCACGATAGTCACGAGGATCACGAGGATCTCGGGGATCTCGGGGATCACGCGTTGGCTCCCTGCCCCTGGGAGCTGCGTACTGCATCGAGGGAGACGAGGCCATGTAAGACTGGGACACTGGCGCTCCAAAAGGATACGAGGTCGGCTGCTGAGCCTGATATACCATCGGGGACTGCTGGCTTGGCGAGGGATAGTGATGCGGCGGCTGGTGAGGTGACCCAGAAGAGGCAACTTGGTGCTGGGGTCTATACGACATACGGTCGTAAGGATCCTCCCGGGCAGCAGCAAAATCGATAGGAGAGACGATGGTCGACCGAGGAATGCTAACGTGCTGTGTCTGGGGAGACTGAGTATGAGGTGTACTGTATGGCTTCAGCGGCGGCATGGCCGACTGCACTGGCGTGCGTGAATATGAAGGGAATGTCGGCGTCCCTTCTCGCCGCATATAAGATGGGCCGGCTGATGCAGGCTGCCCACGCCCCGATATTGCTTGGGGAGGGGGACTAGACGACGTCTTGGCACCCCGGGCAACCTCGTCGACTCTCTTCGGAGCCGCTGGAGGCGACGGCGCTGGTGGATCATCATTGTTAAGCAAAGCCATCAGGCTCGACTTCTTAGGCTCAGGTGGCTTGCTCGGGGGGCCAGTGAGAGACGGCGTGGGCGAAGGTCGAGAAGGCGAAGCGCTGTACGCGTTGTCGAAGATATTCGCCCCGGGCCCACGCGTTGGGGTTTCTGCGTTCGGGTTTGGAACACGAGGTGGGACAGCAGTGTCCAGCATTCCTGGATTCGGCACGCGAGGCGGGATAGTATCGCCATAGTTGCTGTTCGACACGCGAGGTGGTTCCATGTTTTGACTCGCCATGCGGCGCGAATCCTCCATGTGGCCCGGGTTGGGAACACGAGCATCTGCAAAGTTGGGGTTTGGCACACGGCCCGGCATACTTGAGATCCGGCGCTCATCAACAGGATGAGCCATCATCTGCTGTTCCCTCAAAGTCTCCCTCATCGGTTCGCGCTGCTGCTGCTGCTGCTGCATCACCTGGTGAGATGGCACAGGAGCATAAGCCTGCTGGTGCCCCTGTGGAGGAGCTGTGCTGCGTGGGGGCTCGGGTCGCCGATCAAGAGGCACAGGCTTGGTTGACATGGGCCGTGGTGTCTGCGTTGGAACAAATGGCTCAAAGTGTGGACCCTGGTCAGGTTCCTGCTTAAGGCGTGGGGCCTGTCTCTCGATCAGCCGCGGTTCCTCCTTGGGCTGCAGGTCGGCCGGCGGCCGGCGTTGTCTAGCAGCGGCGCTGAGTATGTTTATGTGTGCATCATACTCAGGAGCCGCGAACCCAGCACGGGCGGGGCCTGCTTGCGACGGCAGCACCGGCTGCTCTGGGGCTTGAGATATAGGAGCTGATTTCAGAGAGTGGCGCATAGCCTGCTGCTGCTGCTGCTGCTGTTGCTGCTGCTGAGAGACAAGAGGCTCAGGTTCCCTCTCAGAAAGGTATGCCGAGGAGGCCCTAACATGCCGACCGACAGGCTCCATGGCCTGTGTCGTTGGTTGCGACGAAACCAATGGCTTTCGCTCCGATTGCTCCACGCGTTCCACCCTTTCCGCCAATGGCAGCTGGCCCATAACGGCCTGTTGCCGCAACTGTTGGGGGACAGGCGCCTGGGCGATCGGCACAGGAACACGGCCATTGAAGACACTCGATTGCTCTCGCTGAGCACTCTGCTTCTCGGCCTTGGAAGCGGCGACATCGTCTGCAGTGTCCACCGAGGGGGCACGCCGATGCGTGCCAAAGTCAGATCTCTTGTTCCTTGGGCCAGCAGTAGGCGTTGGTGGAGCCGGTAGCTTTTCTCCCCTTGACAGCTTCTCGTCGGCTTCAGACACGATCTGCGACCATTCTGGGTTTTCTCGCTCCTTACGCGTGTAAAAGTTCTTAACCTATATCAATGCATTAGCGGACGCACCTTACAAACCCCTTCCGCGGCCAGTGACAAGGGGGGACACTCACCATTACGGCCGTCTTCGTAGTCATATGCTGCGCGATACTCTGCCAATTCGTGCCAAAACTCCTGAGCAGCTGCGGGAAGTCCGACAGCTCCGCGACACTCCAGTAGCTCGTTGCCTGCGTCACGGGGGTAGCTCGACCGCCTCGCTCCGGTGGTTCCACTGTGCTACGCGCCGAGTTGGTAGGATGACCAAACTCGAAGGTAGCAACTTGCGACTGCGGCGGCATCACGGGCTCAGGTCGTAGCGACGGGGGTGCCATCACGTCTACGATCGCGTTATTCGCAGACAAGGGCTTCTCGGCTGGGCTCACGACGTGTCCTGGTGCAGGTACTATTGATGGCGGAAGAGCGGGCATCGGCGACGCACGCGCTGTGTCAAAGGAGAGGGGCGTCCGGCCCATATCGGCAGTAGGGTGCTGCGAAGGTAGGAGCTCGGGCACTGGGACCTTGGAGCTGGAGCGAGACCTGGCCCCCTTGGCCACGCCGTGTGGCGTCGGGGCCAAAACCTGTGGCGTCTTGGGATGTTTCGGTTCCTTATCCTTTGGGACACGTTTCCTGCGTGGCTTGTCCACCTTCTCTGCACCACTATCCGCTTTGGATCCGGCGCCTCTTCTCCCACTTGGCGTAGCTACGGGTGTACCCTCCGCAGACTCAGCCTGAGGCCTCTCAAAGTCCCAAGTAGGGGCAGCCGCGCGGCGGGGTCGACGTCTCTCGCCGTTTTCTCCTGTCTCCGTAGGCTCCTCTTGCGTCTCATCAGGGTTTCCAAGCTCTGAGACAAGGGCACTAGACCGTGCCTTGGTTTTCCTGCTCTTCTTCTTCTTGGGTTGTTTCTTGAGCTTCTCCTTGAGCTTGAGTTCTTTCTTCTTGATGTAGTAGTACTGAATACACGAGTGGAAGTCGCGACCAGGGATTTTGTCCGCAATCTTGCCCCACTGCTTAGGAAATTCGAGGTAAGCCTTCTCAAACAGCTCGGCCTCTTCCGGAGTGAAGTTGGCCGTGGGTGGCAGGACCTGCCAGTTTGCAATGAGCTTCTCCGGGTTGAGGAAGCCCGAGCGATCGACATAGAGCTCCTTGTCACGTTCCTCCTTGGTCCAGTACATGTCTGGTATGACAGCCTCGCACGAGCCAGGATGTTTGAGTTTCTCCGCCCTCGTCTCCCGCTCTTCTTTCTCTCTAGCTTCGAGCAGAGACTGCGCCATGATGCGCTCCATATCGCGCTCTGTTGCGAATCTACCAGCACGACGACCCTCTGGCTTTGCTTCGGGACCTATGACGTAGCTTCCGTATCCATCAGCCGGTATATTGGCCTTGTTGAATGCATCGCGGCTCTTGATGGCGATCGGATCGTTGGATAGGGTGAAGCGCAAGTATTCCTCGTATTTCTTGGCATACGCCTCCTGCTTCAAGTGCTGTTCGGACTTGACGAACATGCTATTCTCCTGAAGTATACGCGAGATGAAAGCCTCGACTTCGGGGTTATGCTCCATAGAGGACATGGCTTGCTTGCTCTTCGTCCAAGGATTTGCATTGTAGTACGGCAGATCCTCGATGGGTGGTGTCTGGATGGAGGGGCGAACAAGTTCCAAAGCCACAGAATCCACCTCGACATCGGTCTCATCCTCTTCTTCCTCGGCCGGAGTAGGGCTATTATCGGCCGTGGCGGGTGGTTGAACTCGAGATGGCAGCAAATGTTGCGGGTGTTCATTGTGAGCCGTTGTGCCGTTAGGCACAAGAGGCTCGGCCTCGGACATGACTGCGTCTAACCCATTCATCGGCGCATCTTCCATCATGACGTCCCCCTGTTCTTCGTGAGGCTCGGGGTGCTCTACGGTTGGTATTGGCACGTGGGCAGTGTCCACATCCATTTCCTCTACCTTGGGCTGAGGCTCAGGCATGGAGGTTTCCGCCGGTTGAGCAGCAGGTTGAGGCACCTCATCGTCGACATCACCCTCAGCATCCTGATTCTCATCATGCTCCTGTTGCGCAGGAGCCTGTTCTGTTTCGGCCTTCACTATCTCGACAGGCGCGATCTTCTCAGGTTCCGGAGTAGGCTCCTTTGGTGGTGGCAACACTAAGCCCTCGGGGATCGAGCCGAGGATATTCGCCCAGTCCTCCTTGCCTGTCACGACCGTCACCATGGCCTCGTGTTTCATATTCGCATACCGAATCATGATGTCCGTGGGCACGGCATTGTTTGCGTTGTCCAGTTTCTGCAGCTCCGAGTCTGCTTTTGTGATCTCGGAGTCGAAGTAATCATTCATCTCTTCGTCATCGTCCGAATCGGATGATTGATCCACGGTGGGTATTGTCGTGACCTTGGGCGGGAAAGAAAGGTGCACCCCGGTAGCATGCGTGCGGCTCTTCTTCTTGGGTGGCTCTCCTTCAATGATTTCTCCATCTTCCTGCGCTGAAGAATCTTGCTCGGCTTGTTGATCAGTTGGGATAGTCACCGTGGGGCTTACTGTCTTGACAGCGGTCGGTGAAATCGCAGACGCAACACTAGCGCGGTCTGATGTCTCGACCCCTCCCGTCTTGTTCTCGGGGAATCGCCATGGGGCTCGTAAGTCGCGATCAATCGAGGTTCGTGCAGATTGGGTTCCACGTTCGATTCTTCCGTCATCTGATTCGGGGATAGTCAAGGGACGCAGGTTTCCGTCTGGGCCAGCTCGCTCCGACTCGGCACCCGCACCACTACTTCGAGGCCGTTGTGGTTCATCGTTCTGGCGGTTCGGATAAGAGTCGGGTCGTGGACCGAAGGGGCGAGACTGCTGGGGCAAGGCAAAGCTTTGTGATCGGTTGGTCTTTGGGGACTCTGGCGCCTTGATGCCCTTGTTTCCAACTAGCGCAGGGTTAATCCACTGTTTACTAGACGGGCGTGGCGCTTTCTGGAGCTGCATTCCACGCGGACCAGTCGGTATGGTAGGACTGATGGGGTTTGACGGCCCCGAGGGTGGTGCCCATTGATCGCCAGCAGGCTGTCCCGAAGAAACAGGCCGATCTTGACGGTCTTCGGTGAACGCCCGGGGTGCCGTAGGTGGTGCTTTAGAAGAAATGTCAGATGTGGGCGGAGGGCGGAGGGGCGCGGTACCAAATGCCGGTGCAACAGGGGCGAGTGGTGGTGTGATCGGCTTACCCGTCGGAGTGGTTTGTGGCTCGTTGGCCACAGAACCTTGTCGGTCGATGCGCGGGCGAACGTTACGGTCGACGGCGTCGCGAGGATCTCGGAGATCTCGAGGATCGCGGGGTGGTTCCCGTATGGGTGGTTCACGGTCATCCCTGATAACATCACGAGGCCGCATGTCCGTATCCATATAACGGTGGGCGTCACGATCATCCCGCTCACGAGGGGCGCCCCAACGACCTTCCTGTGATCGACTCCTAAAACGATCAGGTCGGTCGTCATAGAATGGAGGACGTCCACGGCCACGATCCCAATCTCCCCGGCCTCGTCCACCTCGACCACGGTATCCGCTGCCACGATATGACTGAGCCGCAAAGGGGGGGTCTGAGGATGACGACCCCGCGCTAAGAGGACCTCCATCTCTTGAACCGCGTCCAGCTCTGTCAGCCTCCACGCCTATCTGGAGATCACGGTCTCGGAAATCCCTGCCAGGTGGTGATCTCCTCGGCCCTGGTGATGGGCGTCTTCCCCCCCTGAAACTATCTCTGTCGCGGTCCCGCCAGTCTCGATCACGTTCCCTGCTACGGTCGTCTCGGAAAGGTGGAGGGTCCTCGCGTCTGTCTCTGAAGTCTCGGTCTCGTCCGCGATCCCGACTGTCGTCCCGCCAGCCTCTGCCTCGCCCACGACCTCGTCCTCTGAACTCGCCTGAAAACCCGCCACGTGGACCACTCGGGGGGTCAAGGTAGGCCTTGGGGGCGCGCGGAGGCTCGCGACCTGTCAGTGGGTCGCGAAAGGTGTCTCGATTGGATTGAAAGGGGGCGGCATTCGTCCTCGACTCGGCGGAGGTTCGTCGGCGGTCGCCATCGCTGTACTGAGAAGCTCGATCGGTGAGTCTGTCGGGCGACCTGTCCCTGGGGGATCGCGAGCGGCGGTCATCGTAGCGAGGGTATCTGGACCTGTAGTCATATTGAGCATGATAGACATCATCTGGGTATATGTCTGTATTCGTATTTAGAGGAGGCGGTCTCGGAACAGAAGGTCGAGGACCGTCATAGCCTCGGCCGGGTCGATAATGATTCGGCCGCATGTTTGAGGAGGTGTTGCCATCTAGAGCTAAGACACGACAAGGGGTGTGGGTGTGGATGTGGGGGGGGTGTGGTGGTTTTGGATTTTTGAAAAGAAAAAGGTTGAAAAGTAGTAGGGGCTCAAGGCTCGTGGGCCAAAGAACACTAGACAACAAAGAGAAGATGACCTATGTAAGGTAAAGGTAAGGTAAGGGGATCCCCCAAGGTTTGGGTGGATATGGGTTGATGCGATGGTGCGGTGATAGCTGGTAGTGTGTGTATTTTGGTGGGGGCAAGATGGATTTGGTGGATGATGATGATGATGGAAGAAGACCAGCCTACATGTCTCCAGAGGGCAGTTTTCACCCCTGATCCGGTCGTTCGCTAGATCTCTGCAGACAGGGTGCGCATTTCGAATTTTGGACTTTCGACGGTGCAGTGGAGTCAGACAAGCGGCTCCCGGAAGCCAAACTTGTTGATGTTCGATTTTCTTGATTCAGATGGCGAAGGGCGTTCTGGCACGAGGACCCAGACACCTGACTTGGAACAAGAACAAGAACAACAACAACAACCAGCTTTGTTGAAGGTTGGATTGAGGAGTCAGAAGCGAATAATACTGTAAAGAGGGTGAATGGGTATGGGTGGGCAGCAAGAAGAAGTTTGATCCAATGTGTGTGTGTGTGTGTGTACACAACACAGCACAGCACAGCAGCACAGTGAATAGATTTGAAGGGGGAGAAACCCGCTTGACCGAAATGGAGGCCGAGGAAAGGGCTAAATGGTGACTAAAGGGATCAAGGAGATGTAGAGAATGAAGATGACGGTATCGAAAGGGTTGGTTAAGGTTGGTTTAGGGTAGCTGGGTAGGGTGGACAGGTGGTCGAAATGGTCGTGGGTTCTGTGGGTTGTGTACCGTTGAGTCGTGAAGGAGAGGATCTTGAAGTCTTCAAGGTCGTCAATCCAACCTGCAAGCATGTTTTAGCGCCCCTTCCTTCCTTCCCTCTCTCTCTCTCTCTCACTTCCAACAGCCGCAAATTCCCAGAAGTGCCAGAGCGCCTGCCTGAGCCACCAGTACGTACCTAGGTAGATACCTAGGTACTTAGGTACATAGACTACCACAGTACTATGACCTAGGTACCTAACCCGGTAAAGTTGCTCCCAGCCAGTGACAAGTCCCCCCACTGTGTATCCCCAACCTATCCCAGCTTATCCCACCCTTTACCCTAGCCTATCCCAGCCTATCCCAGCCTATCCCAGCTGATTCCAGCTAAGTCCTAGCCTATCCCGGTCCGTCTTCGTGTTTGTTCGTGTGTGTCTGCAGGGTGGACGAGGCAGGTGCCACGGTGCACCGGCCGCATGACGCTAGTCCCAGTCAGACTTGGACTATTTCTTTATATGGTTTAGTCTCAGTCTGAAAGTAATTCGTCCCGGTCATGTATCTCCGTACCTCCGTGTAAAAGTACGGAGTGACGGAGTACAAAAAGATCGATCACCTAGGTACGGTGCTGTAGGTACTGCGGTAGTGTAGACCGGGTCCTACCGATTGCCGCGCTCACAGGCCCTTTTCGAGGTATCAAAAAGGGTCACTTACGGACAAGGGTAACCCAATACCGGCCTCTCACTTCTAGGTTTCATCCTTTCTTGGTTGCAGGAAATTCTCAAGTACCAAAGTACCGTCTCTCCAAAATCCCAAAAAGAGGTGCACGTGCATACTGTACCTAGGTACATACAGCATACAGCATACAGTACTATGTACAAGCATCTATAGTGGTCCTATCCGCCAACTACCCGAACTACTTACTACTTACTACCTTTACTCAGCACTATAGTATCTACATGTACACCTGGGATGTCGAGATGAAGACGGCACAACTTATCATTCTCATGTTTGCCATGCCTGGATTATTGCTTGCTTATAATACTCAAGAGAGAACAATACTCCTGTAATTTTATGGAACATCTTAAATTCTAAATCCTTAAAACTTGACCAGAAGAATACTACCATGTCCGTCACCACCAATGAACCGCTTTTAACCATGTGAAATTTTCAAATATCGTCCGTTCTACTTTGCCTCAGCAGATGAAGCAAAACCCCTCCTCCACATCTTCTTTCTTTACATAACATTATACATACCAAACAAATAGTCGCCTCCCATCCCACTCATAATTCCTCACATCCCCCTCTGGCTCTAATAATACATACAAACCAACCTACTCCCTCCCCACACATACTACACACACATCACACCCACCATGGCATCCAACCCCAACGCCCCCTCCACGGCAAAGGATGCCGTCCTCGTCAAGTCGGAGGAGATGCCCGAGGGTTCCCAGAAGGTCGAGGAGCTCGACTTCAACAAGTTCAAGGGCCGGCCCATCACCGTGGACGACCTGTACCAGGGCATGAGGCACATGGGCTTCCAGGCCTCGTCCATGTGCGACGCCGTCCGCATCATCAACGACATGCGGGCCTGGCGCGACCCGGAGTCGCCCGGGGACAGGACCACCATCTTCCTCGGCTACACCTCCAACCTCATCTCCTCGGGCCTGCGCGGCGTCCTGCGCTACCTCGTCCAGCACCGCCACGTCTCCGCCATCGTCACCACCGCCGGCGGCATCGAGGAGGACTTCATCAAGTGCCTCGGCGACACCTACATGTCCCCAGGGGGGTTCAGCGCCGTGGGCAAGGACCTGCGCGCCAAGGGGCTGAACCGCATCGGGAACCTGGTCGTGCCCAACTCCAACTACTGCGCCTTCGAGGACTGGGTCGTCCCCATCATGGACAAGATGCTCGAGGAGCAGGAGGCCAGCAAGGTGGCCGGGAAGCACCTGAACAGCAAGGGGGAGGAGGTCGACGGGGAGCTGAACTGGACGCCGTCCAAGGTCATCAACAGGCTCGGGAAGGAGATCAATGATGAGTCATCGGTGTACTACTGGGCATGGAAGAACGACATTCCTGTCTTCTGCCCGGCTCTGACTGATGGTAGTCTCGGAGACATGCTGTATTTCCACACGTTCAAGACGTCACCCCAACAGCTCAAGATCGATATCGTCGAGGACATCAGGCGGATCAACACCATCTCAGTACGGGCAAAGAGGGCAGGCATGATCATCCTGGGAGGAGGGCTCGTGAAGCACCATATCGCCAACGCCTGTCTGATGAGGAACGGCGCTGAGTCGGCAGTATACATCAACACTGCTCAGGAGTTTGACGGCAGCGATGCTGGTGCGAGGCCGGACGAGGCAGTGAGCTGGGGCAAGATCAAGGCCGGTGCGGATAGTGTGAAGGTGTACATGGAGGCTACGGCTGCCTTCCCATTTATTGTAGCCAACACTTTCGCAAAAGAAGATGAGGCAGATAACGCATGATGAAATTCAGAGGCCAGGTTTCAGAATGATTGAACATGAGATGTTTTAGGAGCAGCATGCAAGCCTAGCCTATGAAAATCAAATAACCCAACAAATTCAATAAGCAATACAGTTGGACATACCGAGCCCTGAACAGTTACAATAAGTCATTTACCCTCAGCAAGTTGCGGATATACCGGTCAGTATATATAATCTCCGCACCGCGCATGGACGTGGCATAGAGAACATAGATGCAGGTCTGTGTGATGCGCAGGTTCGAGCAGCGAACTCAATATCGTAGGTCATATCAGCTCCCGAGCCAGCCATATTAATCAACTCTCCTGAACATATCTTCATTTTCAAATCTGGACAAGCGGCGCCTCTCACGGATCGGCCACGAGCCAGAGACTTAACAGCTCCTACGTCGAGCCAAAAGCATAGAAGGACATACGCTGGCCGCAGTACAAGGCATCAGCGGCGAGCTATGATGAGAGCAGATGTGGAAACCACAGAGGCTTCTTGACAATCCACCCTTTCATCGGACCTCGACTCGCCAGGCTATAACATCCCTTTATTTTTTTGATTTTTTTGATGGATAGTCTGTGCCAGACTTCACTTTTAATACTCCTTACAATACGTCTAGCCATAGAACAGAGGTCCACAAGCGTATAGACAGGAAGACCCTCGACGTGTCAACGAAACCACTTGGTAAGCATATCACACACAGCCCACACACTCACTCAAACCCCCTTCCTCCCCCTAGCACCCAACACCGCCCTCCCAACAGCACTAGCATTCCCCCTCCCCAGCACCCCAGCAACCCACCCCCCAACATCCACCACCCCATCCAGATCCACCCCCGTCTCCATCCCCAAGCTCTCCAGGAAATACACCACATCCTCCGTCGCCACGTTCCCCGTCGCCCCGGGGCTATAAGGACAACCCCCCAACCCCCCCACCGCCGAATCCACCTTCCGTATCCCCCCCTCCAGCGCAACGGCAAGGTTCACCAGCGCCTGCCCATACGTATCGTGAAAGTGCACCGCCAGGTCCCCCGGCCGCACCCCGGCGGCGCCCACGCACCGCAGCAGCCGCGCCGTCCGCGGCGCCGTCCCCATCCCCGTCGTGTCCCCCAGCGCGATCTCGTCGGCCCCCATCTCCAGCAGCGACGTCGCCATGCCCGCCACGCCGTGCGGGTCCACGCCCGCGCCCTCGAACGGGCACCCCAGCACCACCGAGATGTACGCCCGCACCCGCACGTCCGGTATCGTCCGCTTGGCCTCGGCGATGACGCCGCGGAACCGGGAGAGGGAGGTGGCGATGTCGCAGTTGAGGTTCTTCTGTGTGAAGGTCTCGGTCGCGGCCGCGAATACGGCTAGTTCTATCTCGGGCTTCTGCTTCTTCTTTTCGTTGCGGTTGTTGTTGTTGTTGTTGTTGTTGTTGTTGTTGTTGTTGTTGTTGTTGTTGTTGTTGTTGTTGTTGTTGTCGGTGGTGGACTCGGTCACGTAGGCGCCCGGGTGGGACTGCAGGATGCTGGTGGCGTTGGCGAGGCCCTTGAGGTTAGGCGCCAGGAACGAGTAACAGATCGGTCTGGGCGAATCGATCCTGCCCTGGAGGATATGCTCGAGGATCTCGTTTGAGCTTTCCATCTGGAGCAACACACAAACACAAAGTAATTAGTTCTATGTTAGTAACAATAGTCCGATAGTCCCCAAGACGAGCTTGACAGGATTGAAACCACCCGCCCCCACCTATCCCCTGACTCCATTGCTAAGCTGAGCTTAGGAAAAGAGAAGAAGGAAACAAAGAGGCCGGTAGGGTGGTAGTAGTAGTACTAGTAAAGACAGGGTCGTCGACCTGGGACGAGGCGCACCTGAGGAACCCATTTCGGCGAGACAAACGACCCCGCCTCGATGGTAGTCAGTCCCGTCCCCGCCAGCCTCTCGATCAGCTCGATCTTTGTCGCCAGCGGTATCGTCTGCTTCTCGTTCTGCAGGCCATCACGCGGTCCCACCTCAACAATCTTCACACGGTTGTCGAACTGTTGCTGCTGTTGCTGTCCCGCAGCGTCAGTGGCCGTCGCAAAGGTCCGTAGACATTGCGGGTGGTAGTGGTGATAGTGGCTCCTCCGGAGCACATGTCGGGTGATGATTGGCCTCAGACACTTCATCTTTGGCGTGGCAGGCCCTCAACAAGGCTGCTTTGGAGAGTGTTTCGTATCTTCGTTCATAATCATCACCTTATTGTTGATAAGGTGAGGTGAGGTGAGGTCGGGACAAGGGGACTCAGCCGCATGACGTCGCGGCCCGGCTCGCTTATCGTCGGTAGATTAAGTAGATTAGGTACTTAGGTACTTGTAGTACATGCTTAAGTTCCAAGGTTGATAAGTGCCCTTGTTATTTCCAGGGGTTGAAATTGTGGCAGGGGGGGAGAAGAGGCCTGTTGATTGTTATGTTACTTTAACCCGAACTCTAATCCTTACTGACTTCCAAGGTTGGTACGTATCATCTTGAAATACTACCTAATTGTATAGATATTTTATACAATGTAGCCTACCACACAATATGCTCTCCGTCTAAACCCCTAAACCGAAAGAAAGAGAACCGACCAATATCGAGACCCAATATCGGACCATAAGTATCAAGCTGGCAGCACATTGTTTACAGTCCTTCTCATCAGCAAATCTGTCTTAAGTGGATGCTGCCCGCTGCCATCCAGTTCCCAATCCAATCTCCAAAGCAAATGCCCTGGGGAAGGGGAATGGCCCGGGCACCATCTTTGCCTTACGTCGTTTTAGTACATCGACACTTTTACTGACGAGTTATCAACCCTGTGCTATTATTGCCCATGTCTGCCTGCTGTCTATAGACTAGATACACACCAAGGCACAGCTCACCGGGTGATGAGAAACATACAGCGCGAAATGGGCTATTTATATAGAATCAAGACATAATGGCAAAAGATTTGGTAGCTAGACATACATGGATTGCAATTCACCAATGTATATTTCACCGTCAACAAAAACAGTCGGTGGCACCATCGATAGTTTATATGCATATGTACTATTCTTCAAAAAACGATAGAAAGGCGCGGACCTAACTTGGATGACCAAATTCTATTCTATTCCCTACTCCAGGGGGACTCTAATCTTTGAAGAGAAGCAAAAATGCAAATGCATGGTGGTATCAAAACACCGATACTTGGTAAAACTCTGCCGCCAACAAGTTGATCATGAACTTGGGCACATATGGTTTGTTTGCCAAGATCATAACACACCCATCCCAGGTGTTCCACCCTGTGGTCCACCTCACAACAGACCCCACCCCGCTGAGCCTGCGCGCAGCGTTTCTCACGGACTTAACAAGGCATTTAAGCCATGAATCCAAACAGGAAGCTGGCCGCAACAGCGGAAACCACCATCCACGACGACTCGACGCGGATACCGGCCGAGGTGCTGGTAGACGATGCTCCCTTGCCCGAAACAGTGCTCGTTCCGGAAGCCGAAGAAGAGGAGTCGTCAGATCCGGAAGAGGAGTCGGAACCGGAGGAGGAATCGGATCCAGTCTCCTGAGTGTTGGCACCGGGCTGGTTGATCTCGTCCGCGCCCAGAGGAACGACAGCGAGGTTCTTGATGGCCTTGCCGCTCTGGTCCTTGACGGTAACCGTGACCTTGTAGTCATCGATCTTGACAATCTTGCCGGTGGGGGCGGGGCTGACACCGTTCTCAATGATCTTGGCGGCTCCAGGGGGGAGAACGGGGACGGTGAAGTTGGTGGTGAAGCCATCAGTGGTGATCAGGCTGTCCTTGCACTTGGGGGCAGGGGTGCTCTTGGTCTGGGGAGCGATGCCCTGGATCTCGGTGAAGTTCAGAGCAGAGTAGCGCTCCTTCAGGGTGTAGAAGTCCTTCATGAGAGTGGCGGAACCCTATTCACGTTTGCGAGTCAGCAATTGCCTATCAGAAGAAGAAAAGGGAGAAAGAGGAAAATAGGGGAGAACTTCTGCTTACATCAGACGTGATGTTGACCAGGCCGTAGTTGTTGTCCTCCTGAGCATACTCGTACACGATACCACCAGAGAAGACGTTCTGCATCTGGTCGCTGTAGATCTCGGGGACCTCAGTGAAGACACGGGGGGCGGGGGTGTTGCAACCAAACTCGGAGAAGAAGATGGGGACGGAGGAGCCCTCGAAGCCGGAGACGAGCTGGTCGTAGCCCGATTCGGTGAAGGTGCTCTTGCCGCACCACGAGTAGCTGTTGAGGGCGAACAGGTCGACGGCGCTGTTGTCATCCTCGCCGTTGTCGCACTGCAGGTACTCCCACGAGTCAAAGAGGATAGATCTGACATCGGCGGCGCTGTACCCGACAGGGATCTCACGGTCGGCGTGCTTGGAGATGTAGTTCTTCAGGTCACGGGTGACGGCACGGATGTAAGGAGGAACGGTGGCACCGTTGTCCTCGTCGAAGATGACCTCGTTTCCGGAGAAGAAGGCGGCCGTGTTGGGGTAGTTCTTGAACGCCTCGACGACAGCAAAGGTTCGGTTCAAGTAGGCGGCGTAGTAAGACTCCCATGGCGCAGCGGAGTTAATAGATTCGCCAACAAGAGGGGAGTTCACGTCGAGGAACATGTACATGCCCGCCTGTACCGCATCGCTCAGGTCAGCTCCTTATCCGTTTGCCTTGGATGTTTCTGGCGAGGCTTTCAAGCCAGTTGGGTGAACACATACCGCGTTGAAGATGGAGGCACACTCATCGTGGTTCAGGTCGGGGTCGACGTTGTAGACACGGATGGCGTTCACACCCAGGATCTGCATGAGAGCGGCATCACGAAGGCACTTATCCTTGTTGCTGAGAGGGTCCACTCCAGACTGGGGCTGGTAGCCAGCAGAGCCGCCGGGCTGGTAGGCGACTCCCACGATCTGGAAACGATCGCCGGTGGCATTGTTGACGAAGAACGAGCCCTGCACATCAATGGCGGGCACGGCAGCGGCCAGAGAGGCAGCGCCGACAAGGCCAAGGACAGTTCGTTGAACCTGAGAAAGGTTGGTTAGTTTTTGTTGAATCGGTGATGATGATGATGATGAGAATGGTGAGAATGTTTGGCGTTCTTGTGTTTAATGTTTGGTGGTGGTACCAATGGTGTGTGGCGGCGTTGAGGTGGTCGTAAGGAAGAGCGTTTGTTGATTATAATTATTTGAGGTTGGTTACAAAGATACTTACAAACATGATGACGACGTCAGGTACCGTATGTGTCTAGATAACAAAGACGGTTTGTTGAAGAAAGACAATAATAATCTGGGGAAACGAAGGCGGCAGTACAGGTTACCTTGCTGTACAAGTTGGGTTGGTCGACAGTTTCAGTGAAGGAATGACTGAGGTGAGAGCGAATGTGTGATGCTTGCCCAATGTAGACAGAGGCAGGAAGAAAAAAGGTAGATAGATACAGACAAACACAGACAGACAGACAGACACGAGACGAGGCACGAGAGAAGGAGGGGAGAAGAAGTAGAAGTAAGTGGGAAAGAAAAAGGGAAGCGGATTGTGGTTACCTCACGATGCTCCAGAGTTTAACCGCTGGTTTGCGGTAGGGGACATTACTTTGCCCCATTTACTGGTTCAAAAAACCCCCGTGTCAAGTGGTCAACTGGTTGTACGGATCCGTAAGTACGGATGAATCCCGTATCTACAGGGCCACTTGCACATCACTGATGCGCTTTGCACTCGTGTGGCTCCACCTTCCAAGCTCCCAAGCCTTCCTTGATCGCCATCAGGTACGGAGCCCGTACTACCGCTCATACCGGCAGGTGCGACAATCCCCATTAACCTCATACCGGTAATAGGGGATGGGGAAGGAGAGATGGGGAGGAGGGGGAGAAAGGGACTACCGGTACCTACACATTAGTACACATTAGGTACATACCTAGGTAGACTAGAAGGACAAAAGAGAAGAGAACATTTGAAAAGAAAAGAGAGGGGCGGGGCTCTTCAGGCTGGACAGAACGGGCAGGGTAGCCACGATGTTGCAGCGACCCTGGATCCCACCAGTACTATAGTGTACAGTCAGTCATAGATTGTATGTACATATGTAGATATGGGGCACAGTTTGAGATTAGGAAAAAGATTGGGAAAGATTGGATTGATGGAGCTAGCT
>LKEA01000030.1:208046-227699 GCA_003795315.1 Cytospora schulzeri | reverse complement strand
AATGCTCATTCACTCATATATCTGATAACATACACTTCCAAATCCGGAAAAGAAAAACGCAGGAATCATATTGGTGGTATCTCAACTCAACTACAATCAACAACAGCAACAACAACGACGTATATGCCCGTTCCTCTCCAGACTGGATCTCATGTGCAGCAATATCTCCAGCCCATCTATCTCTCTCCCTCTCTCTCTCTCTCTTGTCTGTCTATTCCGCCCATGACATCTCCCATCTCTCTCTTCCCAGCAGAACCAGCTCTGCCAGCATCAGCTGATTCCAAGCTACTCACTTCCCATCTCCCATCTCCCATTCATATCCCCCCCCTGGGATCCCCTCTTCTTTTCTCTCCTTTTTTATCATCCTCCCGGAGGGGGGGGGGTGTACGAATAGACGTTAAAATGTGATTCATAGTGGACGGATAAGCATTATAATGTTGTATGGTGCATGGGTATGGTCGAGTTTGTTGGGGAGGTGGGGGAGTAGGGGGCATCATCAAGGTAAGAGAAAGAAATCGAGAACGTTTGAGAGATAACATGGCAGCATAGCGTTCCAAGTTCGCTTGCGCATCAGCAGCATGATCCAAAGTAACATGATCGTTCCCGTAAACTCCTCGCCACATGTAGAGTAGAAAGTCGCCATGTAGACTTTTTTGAACGTCGAAAAAATAAAGAGAAAAAAAAAAAGAACAGGAGGCGTAGATACTTATGTAACATGAACATTGGGGGGAATATGTGGTGCGAAGGAAAGGGCAGCAAAAAGAAAATAGCGACGTAATAGTCGAGCCAAGATTAAAAGAACCAAGTATCCCATCCTTCCAGAAAAGTCAAGTCGGAAACGTCATGTGGTATGGCATACCAGCAAGCAAGCGAGCGAGCAAGTGAGCGACTTGTCAGGTTCCCGACAAGAATAGCAAAAAGGTTTAGAAGCAGTTGAGGCTGCCCTTCTTCTTCTTCTTGTTGAGGGCATTCATCCTCTCCTCCAGATGCGCGCGTGCCCTCTCTGCCGCCTCTCGCTTCTTGCGCTCCTCCTCGACCTGCTGGAGGCTCCACCGCTGGTCCTGCGGAGGCTTGTTCTTGAGCGTCTTGAGCTCCGTCTCGAGCTCCGTGCACCGTCGGCGCCAGGCGTCGCAGTCCGTCTTGACCTTGTTGGACTGCTTCTCCAGGTCGGTGAGCGCCTCCTCGAGGGTCTCGGTAAGCTGCTTCTCGGCCGCGAGGTGTTTCTCGATCTGCCGGATGCGAGCCTCTTGGTCCTCTTGGATCTGGTACATCATGTCCTTTGAAGGTGGCCGCATGCCGGGCGTCGGGGAGGCAGTGCCCGAGGTGTTGCTGGGAAGGGGAGGCAATGGGATCGCCGGAGGCGGTGAGGGCAAGGAAGAGATGGATGCATTCTTGCGGACGACTTGGCCGTTGAGGGAATCGGACCGCCCAATAGTGTCGCCGTTCGTGGCAGAGTTCTTCTTGACCTGGGCCTGATCAGAAAACGTAAACCCGAAGGCTTCACGACCTACACGTACCTGTAGGGCAGCGTGTTGCTCCCTGAGGGCATCGAGTTCCTGCTGCAATTTGGTCTTGGCGGCGAGTGCGTCTTCCAGTTGGGCGTTGCGCTCGTGAAGGGTCGACAGACGGTTGTTGGTCATCTGCACCTGGTCGAAGTTGCTCTGGAGTTGTTCCTCGAGCTCATCCACGAGGCGCGAGTTCTTCTTGTTGTTGCTTTGCAGGTCGACCATCTTCCTCTTGACAACAGTAGCCTGCTCGATTACTGATGGGTATGGACTCTTGATCTCGTCTCCATGCTCCATGAGGATGTCAGACAAGGTGGACTTGACAGACTCCAGATCTTGCACGAGGGAGTCGTTGACGTTGGAGATCTCGTGTACCGCCTTCTCGAGCTCGACCGTCTTCTTTTGCTGCTCCCCAAACGCCTTCTGGTCTGCGATGAGATCATCGATACGCTCAGAAAGGAGTTCAAGGCTGACATCCATGCCAAGGGCAAAGGCCACTTGAGTTGCGACCTTCATCAGATCCTCGCGTGCCTCTGTAAGCGCGCCCTCGAGTTTGTTGGCGTGCTTAGTGTGCTCAGCCTTGAGGGCCTCAATTCGCGCCTCCGCATCCTGCTTGGACGAGTCATGGAGATCCTCGATCTCCTTGGCATGAGTTGTCCTGAGCAGCTCCATTCCTCTCTGGTGAGTCTTGATGACTTGCTCGTGCGAGGAGATCTGGTTCTCGAGGATCGAGACAAGCTCCCTGTTGGCCTCAGCGTCATGCTTGTGAGCATCGGCCTCCTGCCTGTTTTGCTCGGCCTCTTGTCTAACCATCTCCAACTCCTGGATATGACTCTCAAGCTGCTTCTTGTGTTCCTCGATCTCAGCTATAGCCAGATCACGAGCCTTGTGCGCTTCATCGAGCTCGTTCTTGGCAGCATCATGAGCGTGCTCCAGCTCTGCCACCTTAGCAGCATTGCTGGTGATGATGGCCTTGTACTCATCAATCTCGCTGCGCAGTGTTGACATGAGGCTTGCGGTCTTCTCTTCATCCTCTGTCGCCTCCACGTCCTTCTCCGTTGACTGTGAGGACTCTTGAAGCTGGGCGTTGACGGTTGCGAGCTGAGCTTCGAGTTCCTCGATGGTGGCTCGCATCTGCTGCTCTGTGCCTTGCATAGTATCCAGCGCCGACTTGTGCTTGTTTTCCCAGTCTGCAAGGTCGGCCTCGAGTTGCGCAATCAACTGCTCGTGATCGGCTTTCTGCCCATTGGTGCCCTCGGAGACCTCCTTGGCCTCCTTGGCCTCCTCATTGATCTCCTCCTCCTTGGTTCCCTCCTCAGGGCTCGAAGTCTCCATCGAGGCACGTAGATTGGCGAGCTCAGCCTGGAGCTCTTGCTCTCGGGCAACATGTGCCCCCTGCATCTCTTGGAGCTGCCGCTCGTTCTTCTCCAGCTGGTCCTTCAGAGTAGAGATGAGGGAAACGTCCTTGGGAGAGGTCTTCAAGCTTGATCGCTCGCGAGTCAAGCCTGAGATGATTTGCATCTTGGTCTCCATCTCCTTCTTGGCATTGGCAACATCGGCCTCGAGCTCCTGTATTCTCTCCGATCTGGCATGAAGCTCGTGCATAGCGGCGTTCAGGTTCAGTTCGAAGTTCTGCATGATCTCAGGCTCATCCTCGAAGTTCTCCGCAGCAATGTTACGGAGCGAGGCAAAGGATCGATGGGCCCTGTCGATGATCATAACATTTTGGCTGGATTTGCGTCGTATGACGTGCGAGGCCGTCCTTGGTGACGGTGGCTCCATACCATGACGGGCCTTCGCGACCTCCGTCTTGAGCTCTTCGACCACGTCAAGGGCATCGTGGTGCTGTTTCTCGAGTTCGGCATACTTCTCAGCGAGCTCCCTTTCTGCCATTTCTTTCTCGGCGGCCAATGACTTGAACCGCTCGAGCTCCACCGTTAGGATTGAATTGCCGGTTTCGTCATCAGCCGGGCCATGTGCCTCAGCCATTGATGTGTGCTCCTGAGAGACTCCCGGAGCATGATCTTCGGGCTTGGACTTGGCAGTCTCTGTATCAGAAGTTTCCATAGCGGCTGGGGAATCCATGGCTGATGATAATTCCGAGGATAGCGATCGCGATGATAACCGCGGTTCGCCATTTTTCAAATGACCCGACCTGGGTTCCGACAAAAAAGATGATGGCCTTGTCTGGGCTTCAGAAGGCGAAGTGACGGACAAGATAGAGTCGCGCACTCGGTTGGGGTGGCGTGCCTCGTCGATTGTATCCTGCAGCTCAGCCAAGGTCCTAAGAGCCTCATCGTACTTGGCATGGAGCAGGTCGTATTGGTTCAGGGTGCCCTCGTGCTCGACTCGAAGGTCGATCAGCTCCTGCGTGACGTTCTCAAGCTTGTCGTGCACGAATTTCGACTGGGCTGGACTGGCGGGATAGTCCAGTTCCTGATCGGCCGTTGTGGCAGTCTTGCTCTGCGAGGCCTGCTCTCCGTCGTGATCCTCCGCGATAGATGGGATGTCGCCGTCTTCCTCCTCGTGGCTCTCGGGGATGGCTTCCTCCATCCGGGTTTGACGACCGTTGAGGCTTTGGTTCCTGGTATGATCAATAAAACCGCGACTGGTGCTCCGGCGGCGACTCGCACCATTGTTCAGCTCAGCCTCGGGCTCTGGGATGTTCGAGTCTTTGTGCATATGGTCCAACTCGTACAGTAGAGAGTCGAGTTTCCCCAAGCTTCGCTGGCGCTCAATCACTTGTTCCAGCCGATCGATCTCACGCTGCATCAGCTCAGCATCTTGATCCGCCTCGGCCAGTCTCTCCTCGAGGGTGGTAATGTAATCCTCGCAGCCGGCCTCATTCTCCCTGATACGGGCAATCTCCTTACGAAGCTCCGTGATGATGGTCGCGTTCTTTTCCTCACCAGAAGTATGACCGTTGAGCTTCGCTTCCAAGTCATGGAGGTAAGTCTCCGTTGTGGCCTCTCTGTCCAAGAGCTTCTGCAGTCGGCCCTGGAGCTGCGCGTTCATTGTCTCGGCATACGCAACTTTGCTTTCCTTCTCCAAAAGACTCGTCTCGGTGGCGTGGAGGGTACTTCGGGTACTGATGAGAGACTGCTCCAAAGCTTGGATGGTCTTCTCATACTCGAGAACGACCTGTTCGACGGCCTGTGCGAAGTTGTTGGATCGGTTTAGTCTCTCGGTAGCGCTATCGCCCAGGCTCTCTTCATGTTGTTCGTTCTCGGCCGCTTCCATATCCCTGGCCTTGGCCATCTCGGCAATCAATTTCGCGTGACGTTGGCTTAGTGTGCTGTAATTCTCTTGAACATCGAGCAGTTGGTTCTGCAACTCGGCCTCCCGTTCGTTTTGTCGCTCGGACCTCTCACCGGACGGCTGGGTGCGTCTGTCTCCTGCGCCCCCCCGCTCCGAGCTGCTGATCTGCTCCCGTAGGAAGGCCACTTCAGCCTTGAGGCGGTCGATGAGAGCCTGCTTATCGCCTTCCTCAATCTGTTGGATCCTTGGTTTACTCTGGATAGCCCGAGCACGTTGCGCATATTGCACCGTATTCAAGGTTTCGCTCAGATGGAACTCTGCCGGCGTTACACAGGCGATCATGTACGTGATTGCGTTACCTCCGAGGGAATCCTGGAGGAGCCGAGTCAATTTAGAGTCCCGGTAGGATACGTGGGCACCCGCATTCCGGGAGGACAGTTGGGAGATAACCTTGCCCAGCGCAGCAAGGCCAGCGTTGATAGATATACCCTCCTTGGCTCGTGCTCCTTCGGCGTGGGTGTTCTTGAGACGTTCACTGCCTGCCAAGTCGACGAAATGCATCTTGCTATCTGTCGTGGTCCAGGACTCGGCACCGGTCATGGTCTCTAGCGGCACCGAGTGTCGCTTGTCGTGGCCAGCCGGAAAGCCGGGTTTCTTCTGTACAAGGTTCAGAGAGAACACGGCATGTGATCGGGACGACCTTGCATTGATGGCGGTGGCGTCAGTCTGCCGCACGTTCGATCCAAAATTTAGGGCGTTCAGTAGATCTTCCACGGAATTGACTTCTAATTGTCGTAGGCCTGTCAGGATAATGTTGCCCTTGGTATCTTCTCGGATTGTGACTGGGCTACGTTCGTGTGCAGGTATGTGTTCAGGCAACAGCAGGTCTCGCAACTGCTCGTTGTAGATTTCCACGTAAGTCGCCTTCAAGACCCAATTCTTTTCCCCCTTGCGTGAAGGAGCTTGGGTCGAATATCTCGCAGGGGCGCGCATTTGCGACATGGAATTGCGATTCGGGTTTCCTTTTGGGCCGTCGAGCTTGTCGAAAAGGGCGATGGCGGCGCGGGGGATAACACCTAGAGACGTCCCGAGTCAGATGGCGGATGCGAAATCCCAAGCACCAAGATAATACAACCTAGGTCTTGAAAGTTATTTTTCCCAAAGGAGATGTCTCGCAGAGCTTACCCATTACAGCCAAATCGTCTTGGGGCCCGGAGGTGCCCATGGTGTAAGACTTTCCTGCTCCTGATTGACCATAAGCCAGCAGAGACACATTGTACCCCGTCGTGAAGGCGTTTACGCAATCCTCCAGATAATCCCATAGTCCTTCTTGTTCAACCTCGGGCGAGAAGACTCGATCGAAGACGAAGACTTTCCGGCCTTGGGGCGCATCGATGGCCAGAGTGGTATTGGACATGACTTGTACCATTGATCTTTGGAATCGTTGAGGAATAAGGTCGAAACCCGGGTCGTTAGGATTTAAGGGAGGCCGGACGCGTACGGCTGGTAAAGGAGAATCGCGTGTTAGCTTCTTGATCTGCATTCCACATCCTGGGCAGCGGGATTCAGAAACGAGGGTTGACATGAGGCAGTACTAACCAACTTTGACAGAAGTCCGGGTATCCTCATCAGAAGCCCTGCTCCCGCCAATTTTACTTGATGTGCTCATCCGGCTGCTGCTTCTCTGGGTTGGTCGAACCATGGCGCTCATGGGTCGCTGGGGCAAGGTCCCAGGAGACGACGGTGGTGAAGGCATGGCGGAAGGAAGAAAAGGAGGCGAAGGCGCAGGCGCAGGCGCGATCGCAGGCGTTGGTTTGGGGCGCGGAGTCAATGCAAACAAAACAACAACGGATGCTTGCGAAGAAACAACAGGTTGCCGCACCTTGTTAAAAGGTGAGCGGGTATAATGGATGGGGGCAACGAATCGACGCGCCGGGGATTTTGGTCGGGAAGGACGGGACGGAATCAAGGGAAATTGACTCCCACGGGTTATTGGTGTTGGTAGTACCTAGGTGGTAGTAGGTAGTAGTGGTGGCGTCCCACTTGACACAAGGAGCGTCATAAATGTGCAAAGGATGGAGAGCATCCAAAGGACGATTTGCGTATTAGGGGAAAGGAAGGAAAAAAGAAGGTCAGAGGAGGATCATAAAATTTTAGGATTGAGGGGAGGGGAGGGGGGAAAAAGAAGGTTCGGTTGATTAGGTATGGACCGATTTGGATAAAAGAAATGCCAAATGGGTCAAATGGGATAATACCACGAGGAAGTGATGAACCTTGGGACCTTGGGACCTTGGGACCTTGGGAAAGACCTCGGGAGAAGAAGTGTGGCACTCTTTGACAGGTGCCCAGGTTTCCCAGGTTTGTAAGTCCACAGTAAAGTAAGTAGGTAAGGTTGTTTAAGGGGCGTGCTCGTTGATTGATTTGATTGCGACCGGGGTTATGTGCAGGTGTGTGGTTCCTGGGATCGCTGGCCCGAGGTGCTGGATTTGCTCCAATTGCTTTGGATGCTGGGTCTTCCTGTCCTCATGTCCTCATGTCCTCATGTTCTACTGTCTTCCTGGGATCCTGGGATCCTGAATTGCGCAGTAGTCAAATTAAATGCGCCAGCATTTGGGGATCTGATTTCTTTTTATTCTATTTATTTTTCATTTTTTGTTGATATTTTTCTTTCTGTTTTGATTGATATTGGTTACGGAGCAATTTGGAAGGAGATAGATAGCTACCTAGGTCGATAGATAGAGGTGATGGCTACCCACCTAGGCACTACCAGGCTGCCAGGTCCCCATTGGAATGTCAATCTAATACCCATCAGGACGCTGAGGGGGCCAAGATAACGAGGTGGGTTGGTTGGGTACCTGGTTCAGGTACTGTAGTATACTTACCTACTCTGGCTGCTACTACTACTACTACTACTACCATTAATACTGCTACTGTATGCCTGGTAAGTGAAATGTGACGAGAACCGCCTCAAACCTACGAAGGGAGGGAGACAAACGGACAAACGGACAAATAGGTCAATCGCATAGTGGTATCAGTGACAGAGGAGATGACGAAAGTCCTGTCTGTCAAATCTGTCACTCTAATCTGTCAGTTTTTTAGTCTTTTGTCAGTCAGTGCACGGCAGGACTGCAAGACACAATTGTGCGAACGGAAGAGGAGGAGACAGGCAGGCTGACAGGAGGGTCACAGAGCCACAAGCACATTCGCGAGATCTCTTGTCTCTGATCATCATAAGCCTTGGCGGTCCCTCCTAAATTCCCAAATCCCCAAATCCCCAAAATTCACCCCCAAAATGCAGTACAAAGGACTAAGTAACGTACCAAGTAAGCGCACGGCCCCTTTTTGTTTTCAAGGTTCCAGGATCTTTTCAACCTGTGCGCGCGCGTGGCCTCCAAAACTCCAGCTGGGATGGTGCCCCAATGACATCCCTGAAGGTTACCCCCAATTGGACCCTTCATGTTTCCCCTTCCAATATCATTTAAGGCTAGGTGTGGACAATGTGGACAGGCGTAGACAGGACAGGCAGGACAGGCAGGACAGGCAGCACTAACCTTTCTGGCATAGCCTGCCTAAGTCAACTAGTGTAGTCTGTGTACTTACCTAGGTACCCTAGGTAGGCATGCACGATGTATGTATTGTACCAAAGGGGAAGGGCGGCGGGTTCCTGGGCTGTGGTCGCAATTCCAGCTGATGATGGGTTGCGGATCCGTACCTTGCACTAGTAGCTGTTGTGGTCCACACCAGATCGTCAATCCAGCCCAAATTCAGGGGTGCACGTCGTTTGCCCCTTGCAGCGCCCCTCCAAAAGATCACGCAGACCCATATTGACGATATTGAGGTGCTTCTTCAAGACTTCAAACCGGGGCCCATAGGACCCATTCTGTCCTGTTGCGAAACATGGGACCGAATATGCAGCCAAAGAAAGCACCGTTCTGCCCTGCCCTGTCCTGCCCTGTCCTGCCCTGCCTTGCCCTGCCTGCCTGCCTGTACGCATACGAGAAGTAACACCGATACTTTTTCATTATATACCTACCTAGGTATACTACAACGTATTGTAATCTACATACGGCACACCGAGTCGATAAAGGATACCTAGGTAGCCTCAAAAATCAATATTAGTCGGGGCTTATTCAGCTAATACCTGTTGCAACATTTCTTCTCCCATATCATCATCATCATCATCATCATCACCACCATCATCGCCAGCAAAAACAACAATGCATAGTACTGCCCGCCTCATTCAACTGCCGTGGTCAACTCCACACTTTTTTTTCCTCAATCCCCACGGCCCAGCCTCGTCCCTCGAGATCCGACGGTTGTTGCAGATCCCGACCTCATGATTCATGTAGCTCGAGCTGTCAGGCACTCCCACGTTTCCCATAGTCACGCCAGTACTATGTACTCAAGCCGCAACACAACACGACCCGCCTCGTGACCTTGAAGCGGAGCAGCGGAGATAGACTTGGCGCAGAACGAAGCTGCTCCTGTCCGAGTTGCTTTCGGCTGTCAACCATCCTGCCATTAAGTATCTGATGTCAACAGAGGATAATCTATCCGACATGTCAGCAGCATGCTCGGACTCATGAGACAGACGTCTCATGTCTATTTTGAGCTGCGACCGATTATCTCCGTTGAGCCCCATCAGCCCAGCTCATCCGCTTCCGCCGCCCTGGTGGATTGCACCTTGCTTGGACTGTCAAGATACTCGGTATACCACATACATATTTCAACATACTACTAAACCCCTTCTGCAGACAACAACCTAGCGGATTACACTACACAGTACATACATGGTAGTCCAGGCATGAATTGCCTTAAATATCGCAAAAAATCTGGACGAGTTGGTGGACCTATAATAGGTGATTTGTCGTCAACGAATCCGGCCATACAACTTTATGCAGACCATAAGACACGTGGAGCATCTGAGCATCTGGGCAGGGATCCTCCTCGCAATCCGTCGTCTCTTTTAGGTTTCCTGCTGTCCTCCCCTCCGGGATCATGAGAGCACGCAAAGAAAACAACACCCGCACGGTCTAGAATGCGACCATGGTTGACTGCCGTGCATTATCTGCTCAGACAGTTTACCCCCGAGGTGCTGCAACATGTTCCGTAGCTAGCTGCAGTGCCAGTGCCAGTGCCGAGTCGGAGAAATTACTCTAAACTTAGGCAACGCCAATGCTGGCTACCATACTAGATACTTTACCGGTACGTGATTGAGCAGCAGCTCAAGATGGGCGATGGATGGGCGGGACTCTCTTGGCTGCTGAACTGGTTGACCGCCCTTCCCTGATACTACCTGGCTGCGAGATAAGTAACATTGCTGGTTCATTCCCCCCCGCCGTGGAAGCGACTTCCCAAGTTCCGATGTTGAACATCAAGGTTTGTGTTAATCTCGGAGACTTCGGGCTCGGCCTGTAACAAGAGACGATCCCAAATCCTTCCGTAGTTTGGCTTGAAGATCACCCTGAACGCCCATCAAGTGCCCATCAAGTGCCCATCAAGTGCCCAGAGTGCCATACTGTTACATACGAGTTCCAGCGGATACCCCACGGCGCCATCACGGGGAAATGATGCTATCTTATCTGTTGGACTCGGCCGGGAGGTCGACCAGGAGAATCCAGTCCGTAGGCATGGATATAACTCGGTTAAACTGTACGGATCCCCATCTTCAAACCAGGTGTCTAGTATGTTAGTGGTATGGTCTGAAATTAAGCCGTCGTAGGTAAGATGATACAACTAGACGACTGTGACTGGAAATTCCCACCTCGCAACTCGTAAGAGTCAAACAAGTTTCATGATGGTGGATTATTGAGGGATCTGTTCTGATTGTCTGTCTGTCTGCAAGCTTGAGTTGGAGAATAAATTGCACGTGAGGCGGTGCACGTGAGGCGTGTCCCCTTCGCGACGAGCAAGGGTTCCACTGCCAAGCGCGTTCTGTGGCGCGTACGTACTGTAAACTGTGTGTACCCGGCTTCGTCACTACAACTTTCTTTGTTTCTACACCCTTGAAAGTCAATTCAACCCAAACCCAATTGACTCCCGCCAGATCATCCGATGTCTTACGAGAATTGACAAATCCCACTAGACGACCACTTGGCCGTGGTCGCCATCAGAAATAACAACAGCAGCTACAATGCCTGTCGAAGTTATCGATCTCTGTTCGAGTCCAGACGTGCCTCCTCCCCCAAAGACCACCGCGTCGACCGCCGTTGCACCGACTCAGTCAATACCCAAACCAAGGCCTTTGCCTCCCGCGAGGGCACTAGATTATGATGATGACGTCTTTGACTTAACCAATATCGACGACAATGATTTCTCCTTCCTCCCAGCGCCGCGGCCCAATCCGGCTCCCAGACTGCCCAGTCCCAAGGTTTCCCGGAACAACGACTTTCTATTCCTGTCTGACGACTCTGATACTCACGTTGATCCCCTCAATGTTGGGTCTGACCCATTCGAAAACCATAGACCGTCCAAGAAGCCACGGATCTCAGGCGGGTCCAGCACCAGTGCTCGAGGCTTAAACAACAGGAACATACAGCGATCTACATCTGCCGCGGAAAGGGCCAGTGTAGGAGGCCCTGCAGTGCTACAACCGGCTGGTGGCCTGAAGAGATGGAGTACCGCATTCGATCCCATCCAGACGACGAGCTCCCCACTCGCTCCCGTGTCCTCGAATAAGCAAAACCCGACCAGCAGTGATCCCTTTGCGAGCTCTCCTCGCCCGGCAGAGAAGATATTCGACCTCAGTAGGGACGACGTAGACCCGTTCGCTAGCTCTCCTCCTCGCGCCCAGGAGAAGGAGAACATGGTTACGACTAGGAAACGGGCAGCCAGCCCTGGGCTGCTTGGGAGCAGTCCCCAGCCGGCGCGGAGTAAGGCGCCAGCGCCGCCTAGGGTCCCTGTAGGATGGGACCACATCTCGAGTTCTGCCCCTGAACCGGGTATCCGAGACGAGGACGACTGGAACCTGGACGTCCCGCCCTCTCGTAGTGGCCTCACGAGGAGTCGTTCGGGTGGTTTAGACCTGGGAGACCTGGCTGATCTTCCGGGTTCGTCTGATGACGAGGAGTTTCCTGACCTTGACAGCATCACCAAGCCGGCGAGGCTGAGCTCTTCCTCCAAGGCTAGGTCCACGTCAGCAACGGCGTCGCGGGCTTCATTGTCAAAGTCGTCATCAACGGTCACTACGAAAATGACAGCCGAGGAGAGGGCGGCTGTCAGGGAAGTCGAGAGGCAACGGAAACAGCGGGAAAAAAACGAGG
The DNA here is from genome assembly GCA_003795315.1 of Cytospora schulzeri. Classification (NCBI taxonomy): domain Eukaryota; kingdom Fungi; phylum Ascomycota; class Sordariomycetes; order Diaporthales; family Cytosporaceae; genus Cytospora; species Cytospora schulzeri. The sequence goes on along the minus strand of LKEA01000030.1, from coordinate 215,674 downwards.
CCAAGGAGCAGAGACGGCTGGAGAAAGAAAGAGCCGCGGCCTTAGCAGAGGTCAACAAGGTCCGGACAAACAAGAACATATCCACACCAGAGATGATCGTCGACCTCCCGTCATCCATGAAACCCAGCACCAGGCTCCAGGTCGAAACCCTCCTCGAGGATCTAAGCGTCAAACACTACCCCTACACGAGTCCCGTTAACAACGTGGTCAAGTGGAGGCGAAAAGTCAAGGCCAGGTTCAACGAGGATGCAGGCTACTGGGAGCCCATCCAACAGGAACGCATCGAGCCCGAGAAGCAGGCCATGGTCCTCATGACCGCGCCCGAGTTCGTCGAGCTCGCCCTCGGGGTTAAGGGCACCGACCTCGAGTCTCACGTCCTCAGTGTGCAGCGCCACTACGAGGGCTACGCGATCATCTACCTCATCGAGGGCCTGACGCCCTGGATGCGCAAGAACCGCAACGTCCGCAACCGCCAGTTCCAGTCCGCGGTCCGCAACGCCGGCGCTGGCGCTGGCGCCGATGCGGCAAGCGGTACCTCTACTACTACTGCTGCTGTTGCCACTTCTGCCGCGACCACTGCTGCCGCTGCTGCTGCCGTTCCACCACCAAGCAGCCAGGCGCCCCCATCCCGCCGGAAAAAAGACCCCAAGCCGCCCCCGCAGTACATAGACGAGGACGCGGTCGAGGACGCCCTCCTGCAGCTGCAGGTCGTCCACGGCGCCAAGGTGCACCACACGACGGCGCCCATCGAGACGGCGCAGTGGGTGGCCATCTTCACGCAGCACATCAGCACGATCCCGTACCGGCGGCAGCGCGACGCCGCGTCCGCGTCGGCCGCCTTCTGCATGGAGTCCGGGCAGGTGCGCACGGGGGACTCGCCGGCCGACACGTACGCGCGCATGCTGCAGGAGATTGTGCGGGTCACGGCGCCCATCGCGTATGGGGTGTCGTCCGAGTTTCCTACCGTGGGGGCACTGGTGCGTGGGTTGGAGGAGGGGGGGTCGTTGGTGTTGGAGGGGATCCGGAAGAGTGCAAACAGGGATGGGGCGTTTACGGATCGGACTATTGGGCCGGCTGTTAGTCGGAGGATATATAAGGTTTTCTTGGGGAGGGATGAGGCGAGTACGGATATCTAGGTGGTTGTGTTTTTGTTTCCCGGGTAGCATGTTTCGTGGTTAGGGGGGGGGGTAAAATGTGACCTCGTTTGCTTGTGCTTGGGCTGATAGAGCAAGGCGTATACATATTGGGAAGCTGTGGCGCCAGAAGCAGCATGTACATTCTTTTTCCTCCTTGGGCGGCGCCGGTGAAGCTACGGATTCGATCGTGACCTATATCACACCTCTTACGAGGAACACGCATTTCATTCTCGAAGATAAATCAAGATCCGTCAAGCCCATACCCAGAGCCATCGGAGCCGAAATATCAAAACTGGCCTTGCTAGGTCTTAAGTAGCCTTCACAAAGCCAGTGTCGTCACTCCCTTCCTTCTTTCGACCAACCCAGTGACTACATGTTATATGCAGTGGTGATCTCCCTCCTAGCAACACCCGGCTACACCAAGACTTCATCCAACTCCCTGAGCTATTATATATGTACGAAAGCAACGCAACGTCGAGATGACAAAAAAAGAACAGTATGGCTTGGGAGAGGTATTGCTGTTACCAACGCGGTATACATGCCCGCGAGGACCCAATCCATGACAAAGAGATCCCAGACACCTTGAGCGCAAGTCCCAGCCATGTCCGCCCTTGGGAGGTCAAGCCCACCTTGTCTATCCAGTCTTCAAGTTCAAGCATGGCGGGGAAAACCATCTCATCCCCCGACGAAAGTTTTAAAAATCTTCCTCGATTGATCCATAACAACGATAGATACATCTTTCAAAAAATCCAAATCAACCAATCCCCATCATCATTCGCAACCATGCCCATAGTATCGCGCGCGCGCGCGAAAAGCCCGGGGTCATGGCCTTTCCCGATCTCCCCAACCCCCCCTCCTGAACGCCAGTCATTATGCATGCGCCTCTCTCTCTTCTCTCTCTCTCTGTCTCTCTCTCTTCCCTTTTTTGTCCCCTTCTCCAGAGCGGGCCGGACCGGCCCTGCTTCCTGCCTGCACACCATCCGTCGTTTTCATACACTTTCCAGTAATTTACTGCGTCCGAAGGAAGGTATCGCGATTTCGAGGGGCCGTTGTGAATATTATCTCTTTTGATAGTCTGCGCTCAGATCTTGCCAGGGACTCTCCCTCATACAGCGCGGCGCAGGGCAGGCCGCACGTGGACGCTGTTTCCATATTGTCGCAGGCCAACCCTCCTCCTCATTTCTTCCGTCGCCGTCAAATTTATACGGGCAGCTTGAACTTCTTGCCCTTCAGGACCTTGTTGTAGTAGACCCAGAAGAAGTCGCTGTACATGACGGTCTGGACGAGGCCGGCGACGACGGCGATCCAGTCGACCTTGCCGGCGCCCTCGGCGAAGTAGCGGTAGATCCAGTTGGGGATGTACAGGGCGCGGTAGAGGCCGAGGGCGAAGAGGTAGTGGGTGGTGATGGTCTCGGCCTCGCCGGTGCGCTGCAGCATGAAGAGCTGGGGCATGATGGCGACGGACTCGAGCCAGATGGAGAAGGCCCACAGGATCTCGGACAGGGTGTACTTGTAGGGCAGCAGGATGGCGAGCACGGCGGCGCCGGCGAGCAGGTACTGCACGCGGAAGGTGTCGACGTTGGGGTCGTTGGTGGGCTTGTAGGCCGTCGTCATGAGGTAGATGATGTAGCCCTGGGAGCCGATGAAGGCGATCTTGAACAGGATGTTGTAGAGGCTGTTGGTCTGGAAGAGGTCTGTGTGTTGTGGTGCCCGGTATGTGGTAAGTCATCTGCTGCACACACCAACTGCACTCTTCTGTCTGGATTATGGCTGGCAGTACATACCAAGGTATCTTGTGACGTAGACGAGGAGATAAAGTGCTTGCGACTTGAACGAGATGCCCGAACAGCTCTAGAACCCAGGTCAGCATCCAGCCCCATAGCATACGCGGCGCAACTTTCTGTCGTCGAAGGGGTTTACTAACTTTCAGGTCGATCATCTTGTGAAGCAGGATAAAGATCGATCCCAAGTGGGAAAAGTCCGCTAGAGAGAGGGCCAGTCAGTCAGTTGTTCAATCTCCCATGAAGCTATTGATCGCAATGAACATGGCTGCGGGTTTGTGCATGCATACCCAGGACGCGGAATACGTTCAACATTGTGACGGTTGTTGTTGAGCTTTCGCCTTTCTTTCTTTATTTCTTAGAACAATTGGAACGGTAGAATAGAGGGATGGACCATGGATGATGTCCTGAAAGTCAGAAAACCGTAAATAAATCCAACGACTCTTTGTATTTTGTGTTGATGTGTCGAAGGTCTGTAAAATGCCAAGGGGTTTCCAAGGTTGTTAAGATGCCACTTTACTTTCGGGTTTACTTTCACGTTGAGTGGCAGCAGCAGCAGTAGTAGCAGCAGCAACAGCTTGGGGGGGGACATTGAAAGGACACGAGCGCGATTAGCTTCTGATTGGATCCCCTGTTTTAGAAACAGGGCGGCCTGGGGCAGACAGGCTGCGGCCTGCAGGAGCTCTACAACAGATTACAAGGTTACTACACAGGCTACACTGCTAGATACTGTAGTAGTGTAGGTACTGTAAGTACTCTGATACTGTAGCTTTTACTGGGTACTTTAGCTGCACGGGCCAGATTGTCAGGAACGCAATCCACCCTGACACCTGTAACATCTCACTGCCACTGCCGCTAGTGTATGCGTGTTAGTTGAGTACTTTTGTATGCCTATAATATTAATAGTCATTAGATGTATATCTCAATTGCGGCCCCCCAGATTCCTACTGACCACTTATGACCACTATGACCATCCGTGCCACCGTGACGCACTCCCGAGGTCGTCACAGGATTACCAATCCGCCTTCACTTTCAGCAGTCCTTTTGGACGACACTCGAAGTTTCGATGGCGATATTTAAGTTATCTTGAGTGAAGGCGGCGAATCTTTGCATTTGCAATACTGTTTCAGGAATTCTTGTACATACATACATACAAACAAACATACACACATACACATATACATACAATAGCATATTTAATCCGTGGTTCATAACTCTCCGGGATCACTTCTCTCAACTTCACCAACTCAGACACCAGAACAAGAGCGATCAAACCAAACCAAGGTCCTGATATACGAAGGCATACGAAAGGATACCCGCAAGGATTTTACCAGCTAGGTGGACAACGGCGCGAGAACAGAACACCATGGCGGAAGATCACTCAGAACCCTCACCCGCCGAGCCCCCAACAATCTCCATCACCGTCTCCAAGGGCGGCAAGCAACTAGACACATTCCGTCTCCCCGAGGGCGCCATCCTGAATGACCTCCTCATAGCCTGCGAGGATCACCTCTCAGGAGGAGGAGGAGGAGCAGGAGACTCCAACACTCCTCCAGAATACGACTGGGACAAGGCCAAGTTCATAGCCAAGGGCAAGATGCTCCGCGCCACCGAGCACGGCGACCACCCCATCACCCACCTCCACAACACAAAGGTCACCCTACAGGTCCCCACGGTCGAGGCCATCCAGAGCCTCCAACAGTCCTCCGAGGCCGCCCGCACCCGCGACGCCAGGAGACAAGCCCAGAGACAGGCCGCCGCCGCCAGCAGAAACAGCCGGAGGACAACAACGCGTCCGCGAGACCCAGCAGACTCGGAGTACACCTTCCTCCGCGTCGAGCCCCTCCCGGGCTTCCCCAACGCCGACCGCAGCCGCGCCCTCCTGCACCGCCTCAGGGACGACCCGGGCATCCGCGCCGCCATGCGCAAGCACAAGTTCACGGTCGGCCTCCTGACCGAGATGGACCCGGCCTCCAACACGCAGGCCGGCCCCGGGGGCACCACCACCACGCGGCTCCTGGGGCTCAACCGGAACCGCGGCGAGGCCATCGAGCTGCGCCTGCGGACGGACGCCTACGACGGGTACAGGGCCTACCGCACCGTGCGCGACACGCTGTGCCACGAGCTGGCCCACAACGTGTTTGGCCCGCACGACCGGGACTTCTGGGACCTGTGTCACCGGATCGAGCGGGAGGTCCAGGCCGCGGACTGGAGGAGTGGCGGGCATACCGTTGCTGAGGGGGACTTTTATGAGTCCCCTGAGGACGACTTGCCGGATCATGGGGGTTGGAGCGGGGGTACGTATGTGCTTGGGGGGAGTGGTAGTGTTGGCGGTGGCGGTGGTGGGACGCAGGGCTTGAGTAGGCGGGATATCATTGCCAGGGCTACCGAGGAGCGGTTACGGAGGACGAAACAGTCAGAGGACCCGGACGAAAGGGGGAATGGCGCGGAGGGGGGAAGCAGTGCGACTCCGTAGTCCGGCGCTGAAGGAGGTCGAAGACAAACTGAAGGGCGTGAAATACGCAAAAGAGGCAAAGTCCGGGAAGGAGGGTTGCCAACTGCCCAAGGTGGAATCCGATCACGATGGAGTATGTCCTTCAGAGAAAGTCACAGGGAGGACTCCCGATTCCTGACAAGATCTCCCCCACGGGTGAAGACGGGTTTTAGGACAGCATTTCTTGGGAAACTCCGAAGGCAGCTGCAGGTTGGATATGAACGACCATGTCTGGCACTGGAGCCATTAAACTTAAGAGCCAAGGGTCACGAGGGACCTGGAAGATGTTGAAATGCGAGCGCGAGCAATGCACTCTTCAGTCGCCGCTTCGATGATACCAGGCCATATATGACCACGCTCCGAGCCTTTCAATACATATAAATATGGACATGCCCACCTCGCTTGCAAGATAAGCAATGGCAAGGCAAAGGAATAAGCACCTGCCCATATCAAGCACCGCCGCCCGATGCTTGAGTAGATGAAACCAATCTCTACGGCTGCTGGTCACTAGACCCAGAAAATAATATACAATATTTGCAATATTTCCTCATCTAATTAAATCTAGGGTATCATAAATAAATAAACAACCAAAAAAAGGGACCATGCCTATCCAATGCAGTGAAATATGATGTAGGCACAGCTCGCACTCCAAAAAGTGATCCAGCAGTGCGGGATACAAACATGACAGCGGTCGGTCAGTTTGACTGCCGTCATTTTACGTATTTCCTGCCCCATCTCCTGCCCTGCCCAAAAGTCCTTGGCGGATCGACACTCCAACCTGTTGGCGTCGTTGCGCAGGGTACCCATATGCTCTTTGTGTGCAGAATGGCATCAGGCGAAGCTCATCCAAGAACGCCTCCGCAGCCATTGCTGAAGGATACAGCTTGCTCTTTGTTTTGTGAAAAGGAGCAACCTCGCGGATTCAAGTGTGAGAGCGAGCGTAGCGGGGACCATTTAGGCCTCCCTCATCCTCCGAGACTACTTAGGTAGCTTTCTCGCGAGCATTCTCGAGGGAATATAGTGTACTCCTCGTTCACCGCTTCGCCGATCCGGGTCCTGTAGCCTCTTCTCACAATCCCTCCAGAGGGTCTGCCAAGCAGCTCTCCGAGGGCTGCATATCCGCGAACCGGATGCGATTCACTTCCAACACCAGTTCGCATACAGAGATCATCAGGAGCAAGGGGAAAAACACCCCAACTGCACAGCTGGGCCTGCGGCTCGTCGTGAGGCAGTTTCTAGTGTCCAACTTCTCGAAGCAACTACTTCTGCTTCTTGACCCATTCTTTCACATTAGGATCCCAGTGGTGGCTAAACAGACAAGAAATCCGTAAGTCAGTATTATACTCTATTAGAGAAAGTGGAGCCGTAGAAGAAAAAGAGAGAGAACAGAAAAGGGAGAAACTTACCCCTGCCACGACGTAGTAACCAGACTCTTCTTTCCATACTCGGCCGTCAGCACGGGCTCAAAGGCATACGGCACTATAGCCGGGACGCCCTCGAACTCAGTCTCGCGCATGGGGTACAGGTCCGTCGTCTTGTACCGGTGGTTATTCTTGCAGGCCCAGATACCCGGCGCCCTGGTGGGGTCCCGCTCGGCCAGGCCCGTCATGTCGATAAACATGCCGTTGCTCGTGTCGATCCAGCGGGAGTCAATGACGTTGTTGCCGTTCCCGCGGGCGCGGTCGACGTGGTAGGGGTTGACGTCGAGCAGGTAGACCTTTGTGGCCTCCTCGCCCGTGGCCTCGTCGACGTAGCGGTACTCGTGCATGGTCCGGTTGTAATGGTCGCCGATGTACTGGAGGGTCGAGGCCGTCACCTGCACGTCCAGGTCGTAGTCCCACGGCATGATCTGGCCGTTCCACCACCAGCCGAGGAGGGTGCCGTGGGCGAGCCACGTCTCGATGCCCAGGGCCCGGAACACGGACAGGTAGGAGCGGATCAGGTGGCGCAGCGCCACGCGGTGCTCGTCGTAGTCGACCTCGCCCTGGAAGTACCGCCCGTCGTAGTGTCCCAGCTTCTCGTTCCCGCCGGCCTCGTGGAAGTACTTTTCGTCGCCCTTCTTCCTTGCTTCTATGTGGCGCGGTTTTTCGGATGTCTCTGGGAGGGCGAGAGCGGTCGTGGCCAGGGAGAGACCGAGGAGCATCGTTTGTAATGGCCTCATCGTGAGTATTTGTTTAAGTCCAGCGAGGCCCGTACGGCCAGGAAACGGACAAGAGG